>JACXGJ010000470.1:0-84999 GCA_016801105.1 Esox niger
GGTCTGGTCTGAGAAGTGTGAAGGGAGGTGGTTAAGGTCTGGTCTGAGAAGTGTGAAGGGAGGTGGTTAAGGTCTGTTCTGAGAAGTGTGGAGGGAGGTGGTTAAGGTCTGTTCTGAGAAGTGTGGAGGGAGGTGGTTAAGGTCTGGTCTGAGAAGTGTGAAGGGAGGTGGTTAAGGTCTGGTCTGAGAAGTGTGAAGGGAGGTGGTTAAGGTCTGGTCTGAGAAGTTTGGAGGGAGGTGGTTAAGGTCTGGTCTGAGAAGTGTGAAGCGAAGTGGTTACGGTCTGGTCTGGGAGGGGTGGAGGGAGGGAGGTGGCTGAGGTCTGGTCTGAGAGGGGTGTAGGGAGGTGGTTGAGGTCTGTTCTGAGGAGCAATGGGAGGTGGTGGAAGTCTGATCTGAAATGGGTGGTGGGAGGTGGTGGAAGTCTGGTCTAAGAGGGGTGACGAGAGGTGGTGGAAGTCTGGTCTGAGAGGAGTGGAGGGAGGCGTGGAGGGAGGTGGTAGATGAGGGCAGGCCTACCTTGGGCTTGGCTCTGGGTTTCAACTGCTCCAGTTTCTTGGCTGCGGCTTCGATGGACGCTGCTGCTCCTAGCAGCTCAGTCTCAGCGATAACAGTGGGGTCTTCAGGGTCCACCCATTCTAACCCTAAATGACATTACACAAATCTACACTTACTATATAAATCACAGACTTAACAGGGCACAGAACATACACCACCTACAGAGATCAGTTGAAAAAGTAACTTCACTTGCCAGGGAAAGACATGATCCACATCACACTACTCCCATTTAATACATACAATGTAACACCACAAATAAAATAATAGGCTGCATTTTGAGACACACACACTTCTGACTACTTTGATTATGATGTTTCAATGTTAAATAGGATTAGAAGTGTATGAAGAAATGCACCTTATGGATCAGTTTTAAAGTGGCCATAAAGCACAGACTATTCGGCAGCAGTTTAGAATTTCTTTTCAGATGTTTCATGCCGAATCCTGGGGGAAAACTGTTCTGTGCCCCTTTCAACTTTCCTTGCCCCTGTCAACAAGCCCACCAACCCCCCTGCTGAGCCTGTGTGAAAGGTGATCTGCAGGAACCAAACAGCCCCAAATACCACTTACCTCCATCTGAGGCAGTAGAGAGAGAGAAAACAAGAAGCATTAAAGGGGTGAAATGGATAGCCCTACTGGGTCTTTAGAACCACTTTTCAGCCAAACCCAATATAACAGTGCCTTCAGAGACATGAAGAGCAGGCAGCAGGCTTCAGGAGAACACATTCCTGACATATATACATGACAGTTAATACAGTGATGTGATAGTGATGATTCACTGCGATTACTATGGAAGCTCTGCCCCATCCAGAAGAAATGAACCAAATCTATGGTACACTTACCAATTTAGTATAATAGGTGAAATAAAGTTCTGTTATTTTCATTTCTGTGGATTTTTTATGCAGATAAGCACTAAGCAAACCTCAGTAAACTAAAATGTGCACATTTGATGCCACTGTTTGAATGAATTGTCATAATGAGTATAATGATAAGTATTGACAGGTCTCTGCAGCATGTAGGCTCTCCTAGCTAAATGTGAGCATGCACGTGCGTGCGTGCACGTGTGTGTCTGTGGTACAGCGCTGTGTGCAACCTCACCTTTCATGGCCTCAGCTGTCTGGATAAGCTCCGTCACACACCCCGCAACAAATTTGGAGTGTACTGCCAGTAGCTGCCTCTGTTCTGCTGTGGGCTTCTGTAGCACCTGGACATGCCGTATAGTAAAACACACACACACACACACACACCTCATCAAGGACCACTAACAATCCATGCTGACAGACGTTATGAGTTATGACGTGCTGAGGTGAGTAGTGTTCTCCTTCCTTACTAGCAGTACTTGGTCCAGCAGGTTGATGTATCCTGTGATGCACTCAGACCCGTAGTGCAAGGCCTTGGTCCTCACCTCCTCGCTCACCTCGGGATGACAGGCCGCTTGCTGGAGAGGAGAGAGCGAACGTGTCATTATCCAGGACAGGCAGTATAAATGGTACACCAGAAGTATGTTGACAACCGCTAAGCTCCCCTACAGAACTGCAGCAGTGACAGGCGGGGGGTGGGAGACATTTTCTTAAGCTCTCCATGTGACTTTAGCTCTTTTTCTCCTTGTCCTTCACTTACCACCGAAAGCGAAATATTACGATGTTCCTGAATGACATCATGTGTAACGTTGCAGGCACACTGACATTGAACAGTAACACCATCCATCTAAATTAGATCCCGCTGTGTTCTCCTCTAAAATGTTTCCGGGCAGAGTGGCACTATGCCAGTACTGTGGCGCCAGAGAGAGTCCTGAGCTGGCAGGCCTGGCATGGCCGAGTGGATTATCACCTTGCAGGCAGTCAGCATGTCAGATATGGCTTTGCGGCTCAGATTGGCAGTGGCAATAACTTGCTCCTGCTGGGCCGAGTTGCCTGCTGCCACGGCTTTGGCTGTTGCTGTGGTGATGCCCTTTGTCATGTGGATGAACTCTTCCGGCGTGGTCGTCTTCTCCGGGACGTCCTTGGACTGGAACACCTGGACAAACAGAGCAGCGTGACTGAATGTGATTGCACTGACAACCTCTGGGGATGAAGAATTTGGAAGCACACTGTTTGATCCATTATTACTAGGCAATGGAGTTTTTCTCGACCGTCGGTTTTTACATGGAAATACTCCTGAACCTAGTTATTGTTTGTCCGGTAGAGCCGGCAGTCCAGCCAGGGTTGACCTGTCCACTGTGGGGTTGGACACATTTATAAACCGAGGGAAATGTCAAGTTATCTCTTCCGCTCGGACTGCTATCCAATCCTGGATGAGAGCAATGAGAATATTGAAAGGCTTGACGGAGGAAAGGGGTGAATGAGGTTTAATTCTACCGTTATAGGAGTTTGAGTTTGTGTAAAAACCCATTTTAAAACATTTAGATACGACATGCACATTCAATACAGTGGCACTCCTCACTGGCTTCAATATAGCCTGGTAGTCTGTGGCTGTTCTGTGACTTTCCACAAGGACAGAGTGGTGAGTTTGAGGGGTCTGCCAGCGCAGCTTACTGTCAACTCCTGCTTGATGCACTCAATGGTGGCCTCAAGTGCCCTGGTCCCTCGAGTGGCCTCATCCTCCACAGCCTTCACTGTCTTCAGCAGAGACGTCACATTGGTCACCATCACCTGTCAGAGAGAGAGCGAGAGGCCGATACAGGAACCTGGGTAGAAAATTCTTCAAAAGCAGAGACAGGCCAGCAGGTGGAGCTCTCTCCCCGAGCGCCAGGCTGGGGCATAGTGTTTGTAAGGCCTCACCACACATTTCGTAAAACAAGGAAAAAACTTGAAACAAACCACACAGAAAAACTGGTATTTACCCATGATAAACAAGAGCGCTGATTCCAAACTTCTAACAAACTGTAATCTGCTTGTTTGCGAGGAACATATTTTATCATGGAACACTGAACATTATTTGAACAAGCCGAGGAGAACACTGTGGAGTTTGAGAGTCCCATTCAAAGGTAAGTATGTTGGAGGAACAAAAGATAATAATGAGCAGTTCACATATTAATATATTACACAAAAACTGGAGGGGAAAATATTTTCACACCCTATGTACGGCTGAAGATGGGAAGGATTATGCGATAAGCAATTGATTAGCAAGGAGGATAAGAGGGAGTAATAGTATAATAGTAGTTTGCTTGTCTTACTGTATAGTTACTGCATATTTGATGCTGTTTACTCACACAGTAGATCTCTAAAATGTTTTAATCTGGTCTAAGGTAACAGAGAACAGGTATTTGCGAAGCCTATACCCTAATGGTAATGTACTGTATATTATTATGTATATTATTGAGTTTAGTAATACATTTCCTTTGACATCCACTGGGAAATTAAAATGGAATGATCTCGGTGGCTAAGAGATGCTGGATATGTGTGTGTGTGAGTAGAAAGGAGAAGGCATCAGTTAGAATGTGGGAGATAAGGAGCCTTTTCAGCCATCCACAGTCACAGCGGTGTGATCACAGACGACTCAGTGCTCCCACCCACTGTGACAAGCATGAGTCACATACCCCCATCCCCATCTCAGTGACACAGTGAGAGAGTGAGACAGTGGTGCGAGCAAACACACCGCCGACACAGAGTGCCAAACCCAGAGATAAGGGAACTGTCATATCCTGTGTTGCGTTGAGAACCAACTGCTGAGACCCAATGCATTTTGTATTAGACTCTGTATCTGGAGATCTCCAAACAGCACATTTCTCGACAAAAAGCTTCTGCGTCCGATAATAAAACCTCTACAATGTGTAGCGGCCCGCGTGTGGTATAAAGGAGGTGTTGGGTCTTACCTTGGCAGCACTCTTGAGCTGATACATTGACGGGTCATCGGCTGGCTTGCCTGCAGCACATTTGGTGGCGCTGATGAGCTCTGCTAGAGCTTTCGCCACATCCCGCACTGCATTTATCAGGACCACCTGAGGTAGGCCCGCATCAATATTAAACACTGGACAGAGTAGAGGTTTATAGGGCCTAACTCAGGACAGGATTTATCTGGCCTTGCTACTCCCATCTGGAGCTGTGATTATTCTGACAGTCGAGTAGAAGGGAGCGATACACAGGATGAGTGTGTCAGAGGGCCTGATAACAGAATTACATAAGTCTAATGGAACAGCATGAGTCTGTCAGGATGACCTTCATAAAACACACAAGCATAGATGCTACATTACACTAAGAGTTCAGGGATTGATCCGAATCTTAGAGAAAGAACACACATATTTGGATAAATGCCAGCTTACAGGAATATGGATTCTCATTTAGAGTGAGAGACTTTAACGTTTTAAACGTTATCATTATTATTTCCTTGCAACGTGGTGTGGTCAGCACACTACCTGAGTCTCTGGATCGTCAGAACCCATACTGGTGGCTCCCAGTTTGACCACGTCCGTGAGCATGGTGATGGTCTTGGCTGAGGACTGAGCGGCCTGGGCCAATCTGTCCTGACTAGACGCCGCCCCAGACACCAGCAGCTTGGTGTCCTCCACCAGAGCCTTGGCTGTCTTCAGGATGCTCTCCCTGAGGAACACCACAAACCATATTGTCATGCAGACACAGTTCTTTCCATAGCAGTTAGCCATCTTGTCAACATCCTTGCATTTTATTTGGTTCCTACAGACATATTCAGCTGGGAACATGGTCAAAGTGTCTGCCCTGGTCTGGTCTCACCTATGGTCCGCAAAGGACTCTTCATTCTCAGGGTTCAGTGTTCCAGCCGAGGCGAACATGATGGTGGTGTCCAGGTCGGCGATGATGCCAGAGACAGAGCTGGCAGCTGTGATGCAGGCCTGGGTGCCTTTGTTACCCGCTTGCAGCGCAGACAGCACCATGGAAACCTACGCATACAGACAGCACTCAGGATCCTAACAGAACATGATATACAATCACCCTAAAAACATGTTGGTGAAAACCTCGGCTGATGAAAGCTTTCCATTGGCTCTGAAATCAAGATGTGAATCAAGAGTACTGGACTGAGAAGGGAACTTGTAGAAGGACGTGGGGGGGGGGCTATGAATTAGTACTGAGCCTGCTGCTGTATAAACACATTAAACAGCACTGAGACTGGCCCCTCTTCCTCCAAGTCTAGACAGACTTCTGCAGTCCCCTCACATTCAGCTGAAAAGCCATCAGGTAAGCATTTCCAATAAGGCATAGCAAGGCAAGTCTTTCCAAATGCATGAGGCCACAAATTACACACGTCTGATATGAGATTTGAATCAAATGATTCATGTCCGATATGCCGTGAATCCAATTACTGAGGTCTGATACAAGCATGGTATTGAACTACAGTGAGGGCAAGGAGAGACATTCCAGTGTATACAAAAAACTAAAGGATTAGAACACAGTTGTCCCCATGGAATCCTTCTTGCTTCTAAGAATCCCCTTCTGTTTAAAAGCATTTAAATAAAATAAAAAAGGGCTCTACCTGGAACCATAAACTGTTCATCACCTATGTGGACGTTGGGCGGAAAAAGTTTTTCATTTCAATTTCCTTTTTTGTGTGCATGTACTGTACTGTCATGGTCTAATGTGTTGCAATCAAGGGAACATGAACTGAAGTATTGAACTAATATGTTCACAACTACTACATAACCAGTACAAGTTGTTATCTTAATACATATAAAACATAACTCTATCTGTCATACAGTATAATCTAGGTCTGTTTTATTCAGTCCCTCAGTCCTTCCCCCAGCTAGGTCTCAGGGAGATAATAGCATAGTGGGGAATTTTCCATTATAAGAAGCCATTATTCTTAGAGCTTATTCTCAGCTATTCCCCTGACACCAGAACAACATTCACACCTGGACTCCTTCACAAAAAACATGTAGTTATTTTGCTACCAGCAACAGACATAGAAAACTGTAAGCAACTGCCATTCAATGGTATTACATATATATTCTCACTTTAATAATAAACCCTAACTTACAGTAAGCCTAGTAATGTAAACATGTAATAACAAAAGCCATATGACGAGAAAGTAGTCATTAGAGAGTATTTAACTTTGACCAGCACCTCAACGCATCCTTAGATTTAATGTATTGTTAAGTGATATAGGGAAAATATGGAAACCAATAAAAAGTAACAAAATGACTCAAAAACAAACAGAACAATTCAACCAATACATATTTGGTTTTCCAGCCTACCTTCTCAGTGACTGTACGGGCACACTCGATTAGCTCCCTCTTGGAGAAGCTGTCAGTGGGGCTCATTTGCAGGGCCCCAGCCTTCTGAACCAGGTAGATACATCCATGGCCAAGCTCCTGGACCCGTGTCTTAATCTGAAAGCCCACCTGCAAGCAGAATCAGACAGCCAGGATAACACAGCCATGTATCTGAGAGCTGCCATTCATCCACTCCTTCACTCCAGCCCACCAGACAGCATAAAATGCCTCACTCATGTCCTTGACTGAGTGACTGACTTATCAGACTCATATCAGAGTGCTGGGTAAAAACTGATTTCCAGCACCTCTGAGAGGGACTGGCAGCAATACATCTTTAATTTCCTGACACAAAGATACATGGGATGGAGGTGCTTCATTAACAGCATCACTGTAGGCTTTATGGCTTGAAGAGGCACAATGTAGCTATGGTAACAAGGGTTTCAAGCAGATACAGTTATGTAAAGGTCATTGATAAGAGTGTGTGGATATTCAATGGTTTGGTGTAAATCCTGCTAATGAAGAAAAGCGGTCTCCCGCTCAGTGAGGAAACACAGACTATGTGGGTGCAGAGGAGACAAGGAGACTAAGGTTTTAGAGGTGAAAATATATTCCTGATCTCACACTACCACGTACAGCCTTGAGGAAGATGCATCATATCAAATAACGCCATCCACCCTTGGATTTTTGCATACTGTTTTTCTGAGCACATATATAACATTGGTTGTCGTTTCCTGACGCTGAAGACCTTTAGAATGAGGAGAATTAATAGCAGCTGCATATTTCAGGGATTAAAACATTATGATGTAACAAGATCATTTTTGGCCACGCTATCTGGATATACTGTAGATGGCATGGGGGACCACAGAAATATTGCCTACTGTATGCTGCTTGAAGTTCATGACCCTATGTTAACATTGTTTCCAGCTTCAACAGTGCATCCCCAGGCAATGTTTGACCTTTTACCTCTTCCGGTTCAGCTGTGATGGCCGCCAGGCGACCTTCGTGGGCTAACTGGCTGTAGTCTACTGTCACCTGAGAGGCCAAGCCACCCAACTCCTCTGGACACGTCACCGACTTAGTCATCTGAAGACACAGTTGGAACAGCGTCTCATCGGGACTGCGATTTCAGAGATTTTAATAAAGGGTACATTTATAAGGAATGATTATCAGATTTTATTAAAAAAACATTTTTTATGCTCACCATCTCCTGTGTTGTCATGGCGATGGCCTTGGAGTACTTTACCATCGTGGTCTGGTAATCCACAAAAGACCCTTCTGGGTCAGGTGGAGGGCCCTCGTCCAACTGAGGAAGAAAACCACCACTCGTTTAAAATGCTCATGTCAGATCCAACCGCACATTTCGGATTCCATTCTTTTTTGTAATAATGTTTCCTTCACGTCTTGTTTCAGTTTTACTACATCTTGTTTTTTTAACCAGTTCTCCGTATAAGACCAGATTATTTTATTTCTATGCAAAAATTAAAATTGAAACCAACAAACCTGGTAGAGGCATGCAAGTAATGACATATGCAAGCATCATTTATCAAGACTCCATCAACAAGACTGTGACAGACCTCAGGGGACCGGGGGTGACAGCCTGTGGATAAGAGGCAGCTGACAGCTCTGAGGCCCAGGCCCATCTGACACTTCCCATCCATCTCACTAATGAATGTCAGTGAGAACTGGGTGTTTCCCTGCCTGCCTGCCATGGTGTAGCCATCTTAGAGCTCAACTCCTGTATCTCTACTCACCCTGCCCATGGCCTCTGCGATGGCCTCCACCATGCCTCCCACCATACCGCCCTCGCTGGCCGCCTCGTTCAGGGTCACCATGATGTCATCCACAGCCTCTTTCATTAGCTGGGCTGCCTCTGTAATGGCTTCGTGGGTGTGGGCCGCCTTAACGTGGAATAAACACACCCGACAATCGTGAAACACAAGGTTCTTCCTCATATTCCAATAACATGGCACACCGTAATAAACAATATGATATGCCGCTCTGGAAAAAATGATTTTTTCAGAGCTGTATTGTGGAATAAGGTGCGCTGAAACATTTACAGAGGCAGTGGTGAGCCTGGTGGCCTGTGTTGTACAGCAGACTTACCTTGGGGTTTCCTCCTCCCTCCTTGGCTGCGTAGAGCATCTGCAGGGCAGACTCCGACAGGGTCTTGGTCTGGTCCAGGATGTTCATCTGCTGCTGCTGATCTGGGATTTTCGATGCCAGGCCAACGGATGCCATGATGAGTGGCTCAAAGTAGCTGGCCAACTGGGTCACCTGGAGGAGACAATGTGATGTAACTGTATGAGACACAGACTGAATAAGAGATGTGGACAGGAAGTAGGTCACTATGAACCCTAAAATGCTTCAAGGGGGCTACTGTGCCTTGTGCCCCAGCTGGGCAGCTTCAACCCTGGCTGCAGTATTGATGGGATCAATGAGATGTCCGATCTCCTGCACCGATGATGTCAACTGCTCTTGCAAAGCCTGTGGGGGATAGCAGACAATGACTTACAAATGAGAATGACAGTTCAGCCGAAAACAAATATAGCGGCCATTTAAACTTACTTCCAAAGAGATGTCATCCCTACATCCCTGTAGGCTCTGACCCACTGCAGCCAGCGAAGCCTGCTCGATGTCCCGGATACACTTGTTGATGTTGTCAATTGAGTAGTCACACTCTCTCTGCCCTGGAGCCTTGTCCCTGTGAACATTATCATGGTGCATATGAACACGGCGGTATTCTACAAGCAGGTGGCCGATGCAGTATAGCAGGACCTCGAAGAAAGGAGTTCATGCATATTAGGCAAACATTTTGCAAACACAGTTTCAGGAAATCGACCAGAGGCAAAATGTTCTATAGCTATGAGCCGATTATACTGTGTGAGTGCGAAATAATGAGGAGAGACACTTCTATCTACAACAGCAGCCGGAGCCTTTCTTAGGAAGAGAAGGCTGTCCAAGCAGCGCCACAGAAATTCTACCTACTCATCTTAATAGTTGCCCTTGAGCGTTCTTCTTCATATTACATGAGCGGTGGAAACCCAGACACCTAATAACCATGACAACTCCCTGCTCAACTGAACCCACAGTCAATCAGAGCTGCCTGAACCTCATCCCCGGGGACCTCAACACAATAAGCACAGTGCAGGCTAGGAGGGGTCAGTGCTGACCTGATGGAAGTGATGAGGCTCTTGATGGAGTCAGAGACGGTGCGGGAGTGCCCCGCCAGTATGGACCATGTGGGTGGGTCTTTGGGGTTGATGATGAGGGAGCGTGCTGTCTCCAGGAGCATGGTGGAGCTGTCCAGCATGGAGCAGGCTGACCGGATGATGGGCTCCTGGGCTGCTGTGCCCTGGATATGGGGGAGAGAAGGAGAAAAGGGAAGTGGAGGTGATACAGGTACACAGGCTAAGCAGACTAAAGAAAACAGCTTCACTCATCTCTTATTATTCCACCTGACTTCCGATGGATCAAAGGTGTAATCAAAGCAGTGTAACACAGTGGGGTGAGATTAGAGGGCGGCTTTAAGTTGAGACACACGGAGGCACATATTCTGTCTTTATGATGGCAGTCAAAGCCTCCCTCGACAATTAGATTAGCAAGCTAAAGATTAGAGCAGCTGTGCAAAGAGAGAGGGAGAGAGCTGTTAAACACTACCCTCTAACAGTTAATACTCACAAAGCTTTAAAGGCTATGTGAGGACTCTTCCTGCTACTGTAGATTGTAACAAAAATACATCAGATTTCTTCTTGAGCCATAACCCACCGTGAACAAAACTTGATGGTAATGTTACAATAAACCAATTCCCCATGCTTTCCTACAGAAACGACTCAGTAGTATCTGTATAGTAGACTGCCCAATTATTCACCTCTACTTTAGTGAATTGTTGCATTACAAAGTGTGCTTAAAACAGATTTTATTGCGATTTTACATTTGTCAGCAATCTCAAAATATTTCTTAAAGTGAAATAGAAGATCATTTCCAATATGTTTTCATATCAAGTCAAAATTAAAACATTAATGTATTTTCTGTCAATACTTGTGTCAATGTGACACAAACACCTGAGCAATTACATCTGCCTCTTGGATAAGTCTCTGGAACCTTTGCACACTTAGATTGTGCAATATTTTTAAACGATTCATTCAAATTGCCCAAGAGGCAGCAGTCTTCAATTCTTCAGGCTCCATCAAGGTGTTGGGGATCTTGACTAGAAAGGAATTTTCAAGTAATGTCATTGTTCTTACATTTTTTTTTTAAACAGTCAGAAACTAGATGTAGAACAATAAACAGAGTTTTGGGAGTAGTATGGCTGATTAGCAGACAAAAGTTAGCTGAGGTGTTTTGATATTGCTAGTAATGTCTTGTTGTTTTATCTTCCGCAGATGACTGATTCCTGAGGGCCACAGTACAGGGAAATGAACTATTCATGATTGACCTGTACTTTCCGCAAGCCCTGGTCTTACAACTCAACAGAGGAACATTTGGTAACCGGAGGAGAACGTCTCAGCTAAGATCTTGCCGTAGGGTGGATCCTGGGAAGGCACTGGGGTAGATGGTAGTGGGGGCAGCTGAGGAATGTGTAGGAATGAGAGGGGTAAGTGGGAAGGGGAATAGGGGAAATAAGGTTGCCTGGTAATTAATGGGTCTTTGATAGTCAAATCTTCAATAAAACTAGCTGAGCTTGCTTGGCAAAGCAACAGTGGGGGGCGGCTTTGGTTTGTAGTTTGTGATCTGTTTAATATCTTTCCAGCAGAAGAGGTTTCGTTACTCTTCTCCAGCCCGACTACAAACTTATGTTTTCAGACAATTCCTTACTACTTTTTCTTTGCCTCTTTGAAGAGGGTTTTATATTTGATCATGAGCTCCTCCTCTGTGGCAGAATAGAGCCCCATGGGCTGGTTCCTCCTTGATGAGACTTGCCAGTGGACAATAGCATGTCATTGCTGTGTGACAAAAAAGTTTTCTCCATATGCCTTGATGTAGGACATGAACCAGGCAAGTCTATTCATGCATTTTAGCATTATTGTTTTTGACTATGTCCTAATATACAGTTTCAAGGCATTTACTCCCCATTTCTGCAATTTATGTTTCACAGGCTTTGCAGTTCTAAGTTGCTTTAATAGGGCTATAAACATGGTTCAGGATTTGATCATACTGTGTAGAGCATTTTACCAGTTTTCTGTCTCTGGGAATATCTTGTTCAAGACTTGTATGGTAAAATTCCCCACGATATTCAATGTAGGATATGGGTGTTCGATTTCCACTTCATTCATCTGGTCAGCCACTAGCTACTGTACATGCGAGCCATGTACAACAGACAAAATGACTACGTTTGTGGGGGTGAATACTAAGGTTTACAGCGAATCGAATTGATTCTAGGTCAGGAAAGCAAAATATGTGATTATAGTGGCCTCCCTGCACCAACCCCTCATTGACCCCTTAATTTGGATTTATTGCTTAGTTCTGTATTGCAATCAGCAAAGTACAGCTGAAAGTAGGGTAATTCCAGCTGGGATGGGGGTCATTTATCAGGGATTTTGTGAAGATGAGAGAGGAGTACGTTCTTTGTATTTATCATTAGTTTAAGCTGTTTGAAAGGAGTGTTTGAAAGGAAAGTTTCTTGGAGGGCTGAATAAAAACCTTGTGTTCTGAAGCGACCCAGAGATCCGGAAAGCTTGAATGTATTTCTCTGCTTTTAATTCGAATAGACATTATTCTTTAAATCAAACTTGTTGCCACTGGAATTGTACATCGTACAAAAAAAGTTGTTTATGTCTCTAACAGAGCAGTCAAATCTGGGTGAAAGCCATCCACATTGTTATTTGCATTCCGAGTCCACAAACACATCCAAACCAATGCTCCTCACAAAGCATCAACAAAGGATCAATCTTTTGGAATGTTTGTATTCTGAATATTTCGTCATTTCTTTTCACTTGTCATTAAAATCATTATTGTGAGTGACCACTTAAGTGTGTGGTGGATGCATCCTGAGTTTACTCCCGTCACAACAATGGCATTCTGTTGCCTGTTTTAAAATCACCAATGGACTCATGGTGACATCTCTGCAACTAAGTTTAGCAGGACGTCTGTATCTATGATGTGTCTGGCTGGTTTTAATATCATTCACATAATTATTAATGTGACCATTCTCAAAAGGATACTGACTGCATGATTACTTCCAATGATTTATTTTACATTAGGGCTATGACCAACAGAAGTATGATCTGAAGCTACAGACGTGTATTCCATATTTACAACAACAGCAGTCAATCATTTATAATGATCATCTTTGTATAGTTACAGCTCCGGAAAAAATTAAGAGACCACTGCACTTTTCCTTTCCTTTCCAAAAAAAGTTGAAAAAGAAGGTTTTGATTGATGAGCAGAAGGGTTCAAATTAAGGGCCCGCTGCACATTGAACGCAAACTCAGGTGAACCAACTTGTGTTTGTGACCCCTAGATTGGGAAAGAGTGAGCTGTACAAACCTCATTGCTGATCTGTGCAGGGATACTAGCAAACTCTGGGTTGGAAGAAAATGTGGATAGATTCTCTACAGCCTCGATAAGTGGAGTTGTAGCCACCCGGCACCTGTTTCTATTCTCCTCTGAGAAGTCCCCATCCAAGGCCTAGAATTAAAAAAACAGGACTCTTAAACCAACACACCAACTGAGCTGCAAAATAAAACCATCTGTCTTCATTGCACAAATAATAATAGTAACAGAGAAAATCAATGAATAAGCTTTTGCTAATGGCACAAATGCCAAAGCACAACTGCACAAAGGGCTATAGTACAGAGTAGTCATACCTTTATAGTTTTGACAAGGTTGGCTGTGGTGTTGGCAACCTCTTTGGCTGACTGAACAAAGTGCCTCCTGGCCACAGGGTTGGATGTCTTAGATGAGGCAAGGCGGCAGGCATTGCAAAGTGCTGAGGTATGCTTGGCTACAATCGTTGCTGCGGACAGAACCTAACAAACAAACACAGATACACACAATCAAACACATGTCAAACAAGTAAAAACGTCGGACATTCTCTAAATAGGAACATATTGGGAATATGTTTTACGTTATTTCGAAGCTGAAATGCAACCAATGATTTGATTAAGTCACAAAACGATGTGCAATTTGGTATAATAGACTTGAATGTAATTAAATGTCCCTTTCTCACCTGAGATGGGCTGCTGGCCGGGTCCACTAGGTTTTGACAGGCCATCTGAATAGCCTGGTTTGCTCGGGCGAACTGAATAGGATCCACCAGCCCCTCATGACCCGACTGGCTGTTTGGATCAGAAACACCCACCAGGTAGGAAGCCTGCAGTGTGGGGAGAGAAGAGAGGAGAATGCCAAATAATTAGAAATAGAATTTAAGGCCTGGCAAAAATCATAGAACAAAACTTTAAACAGTTGAATGTTTTTGGTGCTTTTTGTTCAGGATCTCCAGGACAGGACTTGTCTAAAGCAATCGGTGAAAAAACACTTTATTTCTTTATCTTTTTAAATGTAATGACAATACATATTTAATGAAAAAATGCTACATTTCTATGCTGTCCTAATTACCATTATCTTTGTTACTAAATGAAATCCAGTTTGTACCATTCTCTACAAAATTAGCTTTTGAAGTACGTTTATTTCAATATAGTGAGTTTTGAAATATTATCTACTTTATTGTGGTGACATGTTTCACCTTCTAAAAGTACTAATATTACGGGAGAGAAAAATACCAACAAATCTCAAAATGATAGGTAGATGCAAACAAGTCTTTTTAGCCTGTGATGCCTGGACTTAAGGTAAATAATGTATTACTACACACAAACAGAGAGGGAGAGGAAAAAGTGCTCATGGCTCAGTTTCTGCTTCAGCATGATGTACAGATGCATTAGGTAGTAAAACATGAACAGAGGTTAAGAGCTGACAGAGTGTTCGTTGTGTGCAGGACCAAAGCCCAGCCTGATAGCAGGGAGGAGCGCGAGACAGAGGGAAGCAACATAGTCAGTCAGTTCAAGTTTGGGATCTCACCTGTCCAGCTGCCTCCGTCAACCCACACAGGGCCTTGGACGCCACTCCCACACAATCTCCAAATGCTGGCACGTTGCCCGTCTTACAGTGCTGGGAAATTCCTGCCATAGACTCTCCAAGGACCTGCGCACACGAGCGAATGGAGAGGAACTCTAAGATTAGCTCCATCCATAGCGCCCCCTTAGCTGTCCATATACTGTATCAACAACATTTTAAGTCTAGGGTGCGTGTGAATGTTTTGTGAAGCTTCACCTTTGAGTTCTCCATGACGCTTTCGATGCAGTCAAAGTAGGACAGCTCACTGACGGGCTCACCAGGGGTGTCCAGCAGTCCTCTCACAGCCTGGTCACAGAGGGAGAAGGGCTCAGCAAGGAGAAGAGCATGAAATACTGACTCCTCTATCCACTATGTTGTCAAATGTGTGCTATGGTTTTTAATCAAAGTCATGCTACTCGTTAACATGTACAGGTAAGTTGTTAGACCAGTAATTACATGGTCATTCAGGAGAATACACCATAGATCTGTTAGTTACATAACACTATTTTTAGTTGTATTTTGGTGTTGAAATCAATGCTGAATGTCAAGCAGCATGTTGACGTAGGAACAGAACAGGTGATAAATGTCACCGAGCGTGAAGAGGAGGGGACCTGTGCTGAAAAGGTCCAAGGCATAAAGGATGTAAACAAGTTTATCTTCATACCCCATGGAGATAGAGCACTGCTGAGTTTACAATAATGGGAATACTGAAACTTACAGCAACATCTCATACAGACATAGTACCGTCCCACTTCATCCATCATGAATCATTTGCATATTAATGGTAAAAAATGACTTTGTCATGAAAACAATAGCATACAGTAAAAAGACAAGTATAATGTTAAAAAAGCTACCTCCAGTTCTCTCAGAGCATTATCACACTCCTTCTGGCCAGGTGCCTGCTGGGTACACAGTGTGATGAGCTGGTTAATGCTCTCTGTCACCGCTCTGAAACACAAGGGCGGCAGCACATGGCATTTATTGCTCACAACTTTCCACAGGTAGATAGAGAACACACACACGCACCTAAACTCTCTATGTTACACATTCACGGCAGGGCCCGTTGGCTCTCTCTCCTCGTGACAATCTAACACTGCGTGGCTTTCAGCCTCAGTGATCACAGACAAGCTCTAGCTTTGCATCCATCTATCTGCCTAATTAAAGAGAGGGAATTCAGTCAGGCCCAGTGCCCAGCGGGGCCAGCTGCCTGCCATCTCTCCAGCACTATCTCTGTCTATCTCTCAGCCTAGCAGCGTGACGTGAGCAAGGCCAGACAATCACAGCCACTGCAGAAATGTTTCAGTGCATGAAATTGTACCACGATAGTACTGTAGTCTACTTTTTGTTTGGTAGCTATATCCAGAAACTGGGTTGGAACGGACCTGGATGTCAAATAAATTTTTATTCTGACTAGCTAATTTGGACACATCTTAACGGAAAGGGGAACTTCACACTGGGGGGACCTTGGGTGGTGTATCATGTCTGAGAGATCGCTAGGGCAGGGAGATTTATTTCACACGCAATTGTCCAGAAAGAGCGTGGAATGGTTTTGGCGTGGCAAACAACACACCTCAGTGCCCAAGGTGTTGATTGAAGGGTGAGTGAGATCTGCAGAATAAATGTAGCCATGTTTTGTTTCATTTTGCAGACTCCACGTTAAGCTGATCACACTAAAATTCAACTTGTGTGTAGTCAGCCATTGGATGTCTTTCTGCTATCTTCTCAGCGTTTGTAGATAAATGTACAATGTGTTTGTGTCGTTTTTTTCTAAAAGACTATATATCTGTGGAGACAATACTTCCTCCTTTGGCCTGGTCCCTCCCCTTTTCCTCGGCATGTTTTCTAATCATCATCCTGGTAGACTGACTGGGTACTGCATGCCAGCTAGCTATTGGTACTGTAGGTTTAAAGGCTACTGTAACTATTGTGATCTGCAACTAGCAATTAGTATGTATAACACATAACTACTCTTTTTAGATGTAATTTTTGTTAATGCTGCATTTAGTACATTTGAGCATAACCGTGCTTGATGGTGCTCTGTTTGCCTGGATGAGATAATTGCCTGGATGATGTGAATATGTGAGAGAAGTAATGGTGGCGTTGTTCATAGATCTAACAACCAGATTTATTTATAACTATTGTTTTGAAGTTTAAATAAATGTTACTGTGTTTTCGGTTTGCCATCCTGTTACGGATGTGCTATCTAGATTTGTTATGAATTCTGAAATGTATGTTATTTCTGGAATTTATGTTACAGAGGAGGTCAATTCTACTGCAAAATATACACTTTCTACATAGTGTTTAGGATATCTTGTGTTTTGATAACACAAACAGTAACATTTGAAATTACTGTAGTAAATTAAGCAGTATGGCTAAGTGTCCCTTTTACATTCTTTGTGCGAATGTAGACTTTCCTTATACTCAACTAGTTTGTTATAAAAATGTTCCTTTTAGTAAACAGTTCAGCCCTACAGTATATGGAGCAGCCTCACCTTGCCGCAGCGGCTAACAGGTTCTTAGCATTAGCTGCTCCAGGATCCACAGACAGGGACTTGGCTGCAAGAAGGAGCTTGCTGGAGGCCATGGAAATGTTTTTCAAGTTGCCTATCACCTGGATTTGGTCCTCTTGGCACTGCAAAGACAGTCACAAGACAACAAAACACAAGACAGCTATTTCTTTTGTTGAAGTCTGAAGACCGTTACCGTGCCGGAAGACATACCCCCAATCCCACCTTATTCAGCCTTACTTCTTTAATCCAGATTAAGGCCTGTGTGTCATTGCACACCATCTACTCTCCCACATTATCTATCTAGTTTAACTAGCAAAATAACACTACATTAGAGTACATGTGTGCTCCCAGGGACAATCATGTACTTCTGTGAATTAATTAAAAGGATAGTTAAGAAATGGATCAAATTGTGTATTTGTTCAAAGTGACTCAAGAAACATTTCAAGACATTCAAAATTTGACAATCCAAAAGGCAAATTAGTTTCAGCCCATTAAATCTACACTATTCCTGTCTACCATACATGTAAGTATCGTCAGGCGTGATAACATTTATCCACAACAAATTCACAGGGAGATTCATCTGATATTTATTTGGGGCTGTTGGCTCCTGTAACAGACATGATACCTACTTGAGTGTGTCCAGCCATCTCTATGCCAGCATCCAGGAATTCATCAAAGTCCTCACTGAATTTCCCCGAAGCTACGGCCAGCTGGCTGCTTGTGTCCCGTGAAGAGTGCACCACATCCCCAGCTGAATGGTTGAGCTCAGCCGCAGTATGGTTCAGCTCACTCTGAGCCTCCTGGAAGGACTTACTGCAGGGAGGGAGCTGGAGACACATGCACAGAGGAGAAACCTATTTCTCCATACAAAATGTTCAGCATTATTTGTCTACATAATAATCCATATGTTATTTGGAACTACAGGAAGCACGAGTGATGTGCTCAAGAAAACTGTTATCAGATGAAGCAGATGCTAAAGTACAACATTGTTTCTCAAGAACAGACTGGATAATAGTGTAGGATTCATCCAAAAGTATTGACGAGTTTACTAAAGCAGCTTTCAAGAAATCCCTTTATGATCTCAGCCATAAAACAGGCAAAGCGTCAAAACAGGACTAACATGGGAAGTCTTGCACTGAATCTAATACTCCTGCAAACCACACAAGTCTACGAGCTGAGATAAGTGCCTTCTATGCATTTTTTCAGGCAGGTGTCTTCACAGACATCTTCGACCTCTCCATGACCCAGTCCGTGAAATCAGCTGGCTTCAATCAGACCATGATAGAGTCAATGCCCAAGAATGCAAAGTCAAGCTTCCTAAATGAGCATTGTTCAGTAGCAGCCACATCTGTAGACCTACAATTTTTTGAAACCCCTGGCTTACATAAACTCTATCATCCTGGACACTGGATGAACTCCAATTCAGGTAATGTATAATCATGCACCACCCAAGTAGTCAGACAAGTTACAATCTTGCTTTCTCCAAATCTTCTTTTATCCTATAATCTCTTTCACTTTTCTTGTCTCATGACACATCCTTTTTTGTCTCCAGACAACTTTTTTTGTCTCCTGACACATCCTCTTTTGTCTTCTGACCCATCCTTTTTTGTCTTCTGACCCATCATTTTTTGTCTTCTGTCAGACCTGACATTTTTCTTTTATTCACAACTACAAAAAGATCACAAAAAGTACAAAACATTTTTCTTTCTCAATGATTGTAATGGTTTGCAACAAGTCATATACAGGTGCTGTTCATATAATTTGAATATCATCAAAAAGTTGAATTAGTTCAGTAATTCCATTCAAAAAGTGAAACTTTCATAATGTATACAGTCATTCCACACAGACTGATATATTTCAAGTGTTCATTCTTTTTAATTTTGATGATTATAACTGACAACTAATGAAAACCCCAAAATCAGTATCTCAGAAAATTTGAATATTACTTAAGACCAATACAAAAAAAGGATTTTTTGAAATGTTGGCCAACTGAAAAGTATAAACATACTAAGTTGGGGCCCCTTTTGCCTGAATTACTGCAGCAATGCTGAAACCCATGTCTTGCGTATGTCTGCGTGGTGGTTCTTGAAGTACTGACTCCAGCTGCAGTCCACTCTTTGTGAATCTCCCCCACAATTTGAATGGGTGGTGTTTCACAATCCTCGCCAGGGTGCGGTTATCCCTATTGCTTGTACACTTTTTTCTACCACATCTTTTCCTTCCCTTCACCTCTGAATTAATGTGCTTGGAAACAGAGCTCTGTGAACAGCCGGCCTCTTTAGCAATGACCTTTTGTGTCTTGCCCTCCTTGTGCAAGGTGTCAATGGTCGTCTTTTGGACAGATGTCAAGTCAGCAGTCTTCCCCATGATTGTGTAGCCTACAGAACTATACTGAGAGACCATTTAAAGGCCTTTGCAGATGTTTTGAGTTCATTAGCTGATTAGAGTGTGGCACCAGGTGTCTTCAATATTGAACCTTTTCACAATATTCAAAATTTCTGAGATACTGATTTTGGGGTTTTCATTAGTTGTCAGTTATAATCATCAAAATTAAAAGGAATGAACACTTGAAATATATCCGTCTGTGTGGAATGTCTGTATACATTATACAAGTATCACTTTTTGAATGGAATTACTTAAATAAATCCAATTTTTGATGATATTCTAATTATGTGACCAGCACCTGTATAGAGTATACAGTTGTGCTCATAGGTTTGCATAGCCTGGCAGATATTGTGACATTTTGGCATTGATTTTGAAAATATGACTGATCATGGAAAATGTATTTAAGGATAGTGATCATGTGATGTCATTTATTATCACATAGTTGTTTGGCTCATTTTTAAATCCTAATGACAACAGACCAAATGGCCCTGACCAAAAGTTTACATACCCTTGAATGTTTGGCCTTGGTACAACACACAAGATGACACACACATGTGTAAATGGCAATTAAAGGTGAATTTCCCACACCTGTGTCTTTTTTAATTGCAACTAGTGTCTATATATTAATAGTCAATTAATTTGTTAGGTCTCACTTGGCTGCACTGAGCAGGCTAGATACTGAGCCATGGGGAGCAGGAAAGAACTGTCAAAAGACCTGACACAGGTAACCTCAGGAGAAATACAGGCTGCTCTGGAAAAAGATGGTGCGGTTGTTTCAAGGAGCACAATACAATGATACTTGAACAAAAATTAGCTGCATGGTCGAGTTGCCAGAAAGAAGCCTTTACTGTGTCAATTCCACAAATAAAGTCTGATTACAATATGCCCAACAACTCCTTGACATGCCTCACAGCTTCTGGCATACTGCAATTTGGAGTGATGAGACCAAAATAGGGCTTTATGGTCAAAACTATGAGCGCTATGTTTTGAGAGGGACCAACAAGGCCTATAGTGAACAGAATACCATTCCCACTGTGAAGCATGGTGGTGTCTCACTGAAATTTTGGGGGTATGTGAGCTCAAAGGCATAGGGAATCTTGTGAAAATCGATGGCAAGATGAAGGCAGCATGTTATCAGAAAATACTGGCAGACAATTTGCATTCTTCCGCATGAAAGCTGAGAATGGAATGTTCTTGGACTTTCCAGCACGACAATGACCCTAAGCACAAGGCCAAGTTGACCCTCCAGAGGTTGCAGCAGAAAAGGATGAAGGTTCTGGAGTGACCATCACCGTCTCCTGATCTTAATGTCACCAAGCCACTCTGGGGAGATCTCAAACATATGGTTCATGCAAGATGACCAAAGACTTTGCATGGCCTGGAGACATTTTGCCATGACGAATGCGCAGCTATACCCATAGGCGGAAATCCCGGGGGGGACAGTGGTGACATGACCACCCAATCTTGGGGAAAACTATGATTTGTTGACCCAATATATAAATGTAAACACAAACAACTATGTAACTTCAATAATAGCAACAAGTTTGATCCACTGCCTTCAGTGGCACATTCTGCGTGTGCGGGAATCTGACTGTTTCTCACTGGTGGTTGAATTTCTGTAAGCAGGAAAAACAAAGGCTATGTTAGATATGTTAGATATGTTATTTACTTCTACCACCCAATACAATAAAAACTATTCTAACCGCATACAGCCTTCATTTTCTCTGTATTGTATTATAATTTTTTTTTATTGTACTGAGTAGTAGAAGTAAAGAAATGCCTAACATATCCTTTTTCTGAACTACTTACTGAAAGTCAACCACCAACAACAGTCTGTCAGATTCCCACACATGCACCGTACCTGCACGATGTTCTAATGTGCTGGGGGGCAGTGGATCAAACCACTGTGAGGCAAAGGGCGGGGCTGTCGTAATTTTCTGAAACCCAAACACGCTATTGGGTGTCTATATTCTGCTATAAGATCTTTCATTGAGTCTTATTGCTATTATTGAAATTACATAGTTATGTTTACATGTATATATTGGGGGGGCAAATCATAGTTTCCCTAAGATGGGGGGGGTCACGTCCCCCCGTCCCCTCCCAGGGATTTCCACCTATGCCTACAGTTGTGATTGTGAATCCCATAAGAAATAAAACACATGTGTTTTGCCTGCTCACTCATGTTCTTCTTTACAAATGATACATATACTACCGATTCTCCAAGGGTATGCAAACTTTTGAGCACAACTGTATATATATTGTTGTGGCAATTTCTTAACTAATGTACATTGGAGAAATGTTTGCTTATCTATTGTCTGGTATGTAACTCTTGTCTTTGGTTGTGACAAACATCTATATGTCATAGGATTGCTGGGTATGTCACGTCCTGGCTATGCCCCTAGCCATCTTTGCACTGGCTGGGGCCATAGTCAGGACGTGGCCAATAGAGGTGCCTCTAGCCACCTCTATGCACTTGGGTCTCCCCAATTGGAGGCAGGTGTCGTGTATTGCCTCCAATTGGGGAACCTATCTATGTTGAAGGTTTGCCCACAGTTGTGTGGTTTATTTTGGTTGTCAGCCAAAGGCTCTACTGCCCAGTCATTTGGAGTTGCTTTGTGTTTGTTTGTTTCTTTTGTTCCTTCTTTATTAAAATAATGGATGTCTACCTCCACACTGTCTCTGCGCCCGTGTCCTTCCACCAATTCCACCAGCAACATGACAGGGTACTCTCACCATCTATACAACTGACTAAACCAATAAGGGTATCTGTCCTTTCTTCCTGAGGAATGTCGTAGTTGGGGGAAGGTAGGGGCAATTGGCCCTTTAGGTAAACACTGTAGTAAACATAATGGCAGGAAAGATAAGGTGGGGGGGAAAACCCTCCCAGTGGGTAAAACCTGTGGGACCTAAGATTGATGGGTAGCATCTTACCACACCCCTTTTAACTGTAATAAATGCTGACTGTTCATATAATTTCCTTTAGAGGCTCCCGAAATGATTATTCGGTAAGCGTATGACACGTCTCTCTATTTGCAAATAAACTGCTAATTGTGTCAATAGAATTTTGTCTCTGTTCTTACTCCTTTAAGAGTGTCTATCAATTACATTTCAATCAAAAAAATATATATATATACTGTATGTTATATATTTTGGTCTCAAGATCTCAAAGTGATATGACAAAAACATAATATATTTTGAAGAAACATCACAGCCTGTTGTTTTCAGGTTAAAAATGAGCTGGGTGTAATTATGCTGACAATAATGGATAACTCATCCCTGACCCTTCAACACTACACTCCCTTAAGAAACCAATGCTAAATCCCCAACCCCTCAGTGCACGGTGCACACCTTTGCTACATCCACAAGTGTCTTAAAGCAGTGGAAGTGAAAATGATCTGTAGGTGCTAATTAAACCCACCAGTGGCCCCTTCCAGCAAGTGTGCAACGGCTTCCATAAGTAAAGTGGATTCCCATAAAGCCCTAAGTTATGAATGGACAGCAGTGCCTAATTATATGATCCATGCATTAGTTTATGTCTGATTTTAAAAACATGGCTCATTTAAACAATGAAATACCAGCTGCATTATTCACCACTCTCCGGAAGGGAGTTTTGTCAGCAACATATGACAATGGAGGGCAATCAGACCACATTGGTAGGGTTAGGTTTCTGGTTTGGGATTCACAGCCACAGTTGATCCCTCTGATGTCAAAAACAACAGACGGGTATCCCTTCTGTCTTTCTTTCCCTTTTTGAGTGTGTTAGCTGTTCCCATCTCTCCCCTTATCTCTCTGAGGGAGAATTTATGTCTGCTTCATGGGCTCTCACTACTGGTGTGCCCCAGGGCACAGTTCAACTCCATCTCCTCTTTTCTCTATACACAAAGTCACTTGGCTTCACCATATCTTTACATGGTCTCTCCTATCATTGCTATATAGATGACACTCAACTACTTTTCCCCTTCCACCATTCTAACACTCAACATAAACTTTTTATGCCTGGCAAACATCTTTGCTTGGACTTTGGTCCACCTCCTTAAAATCAACAAGACAGAGCTGTTCTTCCTCAGGCGGAAGGCATGCTGCTTCAAGACCTCTCCATCGTGATTTACAACTCTTATGAGTACCCCTCCCGACTATATTTCAAGGAGTATCACATAGCATTAGTCTACTCATAATCGACAAATAGGTACTGTTAGTCATTGTTAGTCTAGGCACACTGTCAACAAAGTACTAATCCAAGCCCTTGTTTCATTTCATCAATGGAAAACTGCATGTCAACGGTCTTTTTGCTTGCTGAAACACCAAGCCATACTACATCGTCAGATCACCACCATCTGTATGTTAATGAATCTATCCAAGTTCCCCATGCAACTCGCTCCTACACAAACTCCACTGGCTTCAAGTTGAAGGTCATATACACAGAAAGACCATGGTGCTTGCTTCTTCCTGTTAATCCTCAAACCCTACATCTCCATCTCTGACCTCTTGGCTGTTTTCTAGTCAAAGCTCTCCTGGCACCCGAATTGTGGAACCAGCCTCTCCTTGAATCTAAGTCAGACGAGTATTTACCGAGTATCCAAAAACATCTCAAATCCAAATTGTAAATGTAACGGATGTTTGCACGTTTGATCAAGACCTTTGGTGTACAACATTTCCGGGAGATATTCCATGTCTTGGAAGCCCACATTTTGGACCAGTCCTTTAGTACTGACAGCATTTGGAGAAAAATATATCAAACACATTCTTGTTCATATAGTATGCTTTAAGTTATTCAAATAATCGTGCATTTATTCCTTGTTATATTTGTGTACCTGTGTACATATTCCTATCTGTTACTATTGTAATCTTAAATATTTGTATTTACTTCAGTCTGCTATGGACTTTGTGCCTCTGTTAGGCTACACATGCTCTAGACTAGTGATAAATATTATTTGCACGTGACAAACGTCATTTGAGAATTTTCCATGATGGTGTAATGCCCTCACAGACAATAAATGAAAAGAAGTATAAAATGCCAAGGTTATGTTTAGGGAATTAGGACAGAATTTAGTTGCTCCTTCATAGCCCTGGATGTTCAGTGTGTAAAATGTTAACAATTAAACAGCCTTGTCTCTGGTACTAGCACTCACAATGTCCACCAGCAGCTTCTTGCTGGCCTCTCCAATGCTCCTCAGGGCCATGTCCACATCCTTCTGACCAGGCAGGCAGTTAACACAGTTATTCAGAGAGTGGGACACTGCCTTGGCCACCTGAAACAAAGTACAGTCTGCCTGTTAGTGGGCTGACATTCCACATTCTACCAATGCCCCGGAGTCCTATAGCACAGTTAAAAGAACAGAAAATACATCTGAAATACAAATCACGTTGCAAGCGGAGTATGAAAATCCATTTCACAAATCGTTTCTACTGTCACAGATATATGCCAACAAATATATTTATCTACCAAAGAGGCCGCTGCAAATAAACAGTTTTACTGGAGCTAGTGTTCCTGAGAGAGTATACACTAAGCAGGAGACAAAATAGCAACACTTAAAGCAGATCATTCTTATGGAGAGCAGCGATGTTCATAAAACTGTTATCAGACAGAGAGCAGAGAAAAGGAAAGGGCTTGACAGACAAACACTGTAATCTGAACACAAACTCGACTTTCTGAGTACAGCACCAGAAGTCTGTCAACAGTTCCTTACTTGTGCCAGTTTCTGCTGACTTTCTGCATCGCCAGGGGAGATCAGGGCCTGATGGGCCTCATGAATAAGCATGGCAGAGCCCTCCATGACGTACTGGGCAGAATCCAACATGGCTGCTGCGGACTGAGGCTCCTTGGTGGTGGCCGCTACACCCCTGGCTGCCTGGGCCAATGTCCTCAAAGCCTGGGCAGTCTCCCTGGCAGCCACGCCTACACATGACAGACAGGCAGAGCAGGTGTTGGACTACAGGACTGGAGTTCAAATCACCACATTAGTCGTCAAGCCGCTATGCTTGGTCATTGTTCTTTAAGATGCAGTTTAACAACCTATCCTGCCTTTGGATAGCTACATCGTGATTCATACCCTAGGCATACTTCAATCTTAATTCAACATATTTTCAATGCCATTATGCATTTACTAAACATGCCCTTGCATTACAAAATAGGTACATTCAGAAGTACAGCATTATTGCTTGGGTAAGCATTAGCATGGTTAGCCCACAATAAAACCAACCCTATTGTTTGCCATATCAAGCCCATAGCTGACCGATGTTAAATACAGGGAAAATTTGACGAATTCGGAAAGAGTGACATTCTGGGTCTCAGCGAGAAGCAGCGCAGTCAGGGAATGAGAGAGAAGCCATAATTAGAATATAGTACTGAAATCTATCTTCATCAAATCTCCTCAGAGACTAATGGAGCAAGACTACAGGCTAAAGAGAGAACCGGGCTGTGCAGCAGAGACCACGGGGTGTATTCGTCCCAAGTAGGCAATAGTGATCAACTAAATCAAGAATTGCATTACTCTTGGATATCTATGGGTGAACCAAACGTTCATGCCAACAGGGCTGTCTAAGTTATCCCTTGTTACTTCAGTTAAGAGAGTGTAACTTCACTGTGACCCATTCTCTGATAACGACATGTAGCAAACTCTTCCTAATATCACATATTTCTATCGCTTAAACAAAGAAAATCGAGTCAAAACCTCCATCCCAGTCAGTCAATGAATACTGCAAAGAGATTTAGGAAACACACATGAAAGTCAACTCTCTTTTCTAAATGCACTCTGTGTGTGCTTTCCTACCTGTGTAGTGCTCATTACCCTGTGCAGCGCAGGTCAGCAGCTGGGCCATAGAGGAACCAACAGCCTTTGAGGTACTACCCAGTTCCTGGGCACACTTCTCTAGCTGTAGGGATGATACCAGTACACAAAGTCACACTTTAGGAAACATCTGAAATCTGCAGATTTGCGTTTCCAAATATGGAATACTCAATATAATGGACTTGGTTATGCTACTGGACTGACCGATTCTCCAGGAAGTGGTTTGAGCTGGCCATCATGCGCAGCCATCCTGGCATCTTGTAGCTCACTTCTCAACGTTTGGACAGCGTTAAGGGCAGAGTCTATCTCCAGAGGACCGCATGCTTCATGGGCCTTCAGATGCACAGCAAGCAAAACATTTCTCACAGAGTAAAAAAGTGTGTCCAAAAGTGTGTCCATTCTGTACGAAAACACGGCCTTGTGGAACTGTTACCTTTTGGGTGGCTGTCCTTAACTCGGCCAGGCAGGTGGCCAGGTTTTTGGCACATTGTCCAAGCTGCATCGCGGCAGCCTGGTCCATCACTGTGGGTACAGTGGATTTTGCCGACGTCACCATCTTACTGCCAGGCTGTAAAAAGCTCTGGCTGGCCATAATGAGGGCCAGCTGGGCACTGAGTTCCTCTGGCTGGGCCTGACTGCTCCTCATCCCCTGGACCAGCTGAGGGATGTGATCTGCCACTGCCTGCGTGCATCACGTTATAACAACAGTTGAGGAAAGACCTTAGTGTAAGTGGTGTCAGTGCAGCGATGCAATCGACTACGTTTAAATGTTATTATTTACCCAGGGTGACCCAGGAACGACTGTGTTTGCGGTGGGTCAGTCTCAACGCACGTTGCCTTACCTTGCAGCTGTGCACCAGTTGCTGATGAGAGGCTGTGTTTTTATTGGAGGCAGCAGCGTTCTGGGCAGCAGCAATGGTCTGAGTGGCAGCAGCCGCGGCCTGTTTAGCAGCCATCTGTTCCCGAAACAGAGACACTTTCTGAGATTCTGGTAGGTGATTGTCATACACTAGAGACATATATACCTAGGATAGGATAATAGTAATTCTGTGGTGATTTATTGTTGTCTATTGCCGTTACGCCACACAGATTCGTTTTTTGATGCATCAATACAAAATAATGTGGTGATTATTACATTGTCTATTGAGGTTGGGGGGAGGGCTGATGAAACAAAAAATGAATTAGAAATAACAACAAAGCTATCCTCGTCCTGGGGAAGATAAACAGAATGCAAAACTTTGCCTCTCTGGCATACCTCTCAACAGAAGAGAAGGGAGATAAGCGAGAGAGAAATAAGTTAATAATGCATTTAACTCTGGTAAAACAAACAAACAAACTACAAAAAGACAACACATTTAGCATTATCCTAAGAGCAAAGTGTCATAGTAAGTACACAGAAATGGTAATGATTCTAAATCCAAATAAAAACAAAGCATTCAGAGATCATCGGAAGGGGGTTCATTTGAATGTGCAGGTGAAGGGATGCTCATTACACACCCCATTTTTGTCACCTCTGCATCTTTGGCATGAAAACCATTATCAGTACAAGCTACAAAGAGATATACAGGTGGATGCTAAAAATCAACTTGATTCCAGCCTTAGTTTAGTATGTCCAGTGGATGTTCCACTGCAGTAAGGACCTGGTCATTTAGGGGCCAATACAACTATTGTTGTGACAAGAATAGGGTACATTGTGCTCTCATTCTCTCTCCACCCACCTCCAACCTATTGACGAGTTTCTTCTTGATCGCGTTCTGAGCTGCGGCGTTTGTGGCAACACGTAACCCCTCTGCTGCCTCTCGCAGCCTCTGCTGCTGGTCCTCGTTTTCTGGGTAAGCTGCAGCACCCTGTTCTCACACACACACACACACACACACACACACACACACACACACACACACACACACACATACACATGAAGGCAAACAGACAGGTATCCAAGCCAGACATAACATGGAAACTCACCACTAATTACAATAAGAGTTATGTAGTGGCAAAGGAAATATCAAACCTCTCTCAGCGACACCCAGGAAATTCTCCCAACACAATGACTGTACATTAAATGAAGAGCAGCATTAGGACCTGTCTGCTTTCTGACAGTTTCCAAGGAAACCGTCACTGCAAGTTCGCGTTTTGTCTTTGTAATGGAAACGTTGTTGTGATGAATGTCACAGATCAAAAGAATCTACAAAGCCGTAAGTATTGTTTCAATAGGCTGATGTTTTCAAAATGATAATATCCTACTAATTTAACATTGTCCATGGCGCCAAGGGCTTATTAACTTTTAAGATTCAAATTTGACAAGGATCCCCCAGTAACAACATTAAGTAATCCTTATTACAGTTGTATTACATGTGTAATTCTACTATAACTACTACTGAAGTTAAGCACGATAACACTAATAACAACATGTGGATGGTAGAGATTGTGGTCTGCAATTAAACATGTATGGTCTATACTCGGTAGCAAGTACCCAGAAATATGCTTTGTTGTAAATCGCACCAAGGTTTTCTACCGTACTGACAAACTACCAATTCAGGGAAACGACACAATTTTAAAGGTTAGTACATGTAATGATCATAAAACAGGATTTGGTTACAATTAAGAGGATCTAGAAGAGTATTTCCTTGTAATGATTGTATAATTTCTACAGAACCATCCTGACAAAGTGGCAGTCATTTTGAAGCTTGTTTTTTTAAGCAACAAGCCCAGTACAAATCCAAGTAAGAGCATAACCACATTAGCACAACACAGAATTGATTTCGTTTTGGCGTAAGTAAAATGGCATTCCAAAATGTTACAAAGGATTTTGCAAGATAAATGTAAGTATATGTTCAGGATTAATTACTTTCAATATAGGGTTTCATTACAGTACAGTACATACAGTACATCACAACCAACAATAATTTGTTATGCTTCTGGAATGTTACTCAGTGGTGGACTAGTGTGTTAGCCCTCCCCCCGAAGTAAGCATTTGACTGTTAGTGGCATGTGACAGCATTCAAATTCATTTCAAATGACAGACGTACAATTCTAGTCTAAGTTGCAGACATTAAATTAATGATAATGTCTGCAATGATAATGCTAAAATAACATGCTGCATGTTGATGGCATACACAAATCCTTCTTAGTGGTCAACAAAGTACCTTAGCAGCCTCTACCATTCTGGCTGTTGCATCAGCCAGGAGTTTAGCTGCAGCTAGAAGCTTCTTAGAGTTGTCCACGTCCACCTCAGCCTCTGCGTCTGACCTCATGGCATTGACAAGGTCGGAGGTGGCCTGAGCCAGCACCCTGGCCTGACGCACCATCTCCCCTACAGATACGAGACACAGAGCCGAGATCAATAACTCCCATTGTGGTATCAAGACAGAAACAAGGCATAGATTTCTGAATATTGATCGGTCTCTTTATGTCACACACTGCGTTCTTTATTTTTCATTTCATTGTGACAGTTTCACAATTTACATACAGTATGGACTACCAACTGCTTACAAAAAAGAGAATAACATCTATTTATATAAAACTCTGATTATAAAATCACAGGAAGTTACTGTATTTCCCATATTCAATCTATTAAGAACTCTGTGATTCCGAAACACCCACCTATACCTAGAAATACCTGGAGGGAACTTTTAAACTATTAAAGGCATATTATAAATGGTATTATTCAGCCTACAGACAAAACAAAAGTATCACTTTTTTACCTCCACTTTACCAAGTTATATTTTAGCTACAGTGAGGGAAAAAAAGTAATTGATTGCAAGTCAAAAATGTTATAAATTGATTTGCATTTTTTGCTTTTATTTTGTCACACACTGTTTAAATAAACCTACCATTAAAATAAAAGATTGTTCATTTCTTTGTCAGTGGGCAAACGTAAAATATTAGCAGGAGATCAAATACTTTTTTCCCTCACTGTATGACTAAGAAAATATTCTTATTTTTAGCAAGGACCTGGAAATCTCTACTCAAGTTGTTCGAAATGCTAGGCTTCCTTGCCTCCCATTTTATGTAAAAATTTTATTCAGTTATTATTATTAAATGTTATTATTAAGTTATTAAGCAGTAGCAATAATCCTCAGTGACTTACAGAAGCTATAAAGCTGCAGAACCTTGATCAATGAAATATTGATTATTCTATTGTGACGGTGAGGTGAAGGACAGCACCGTCATCTCCCGCTTTTCCCGGTTTCCCGTGGCTCACGAACACATCCCGGACATGTCATGTGTCTTGTCTCTATCCATCACTCACACCAGGTCCCAATTCCCTCATTAGTATGTGTTTAAATGTTGCTCCTCTGCTGTTTGTTTCATTGGAGTGGTTAGAGTTGTTTTGGTAAAACCTTAATTTATTTTCAGTTTGTTTAAGTGCTCAATGTTTTATTTTCCATTAAAGGAAAATCACATTGACTAGCCACTCAACCTGTGCCTGTTTCCTCCTCTCCACTACACAACCTGTGACATCTATTCCTTGATGGCTCAGTAATTCAAACCAGCGAACCTTTGGCTACCTTTCACCCTATATTCTTTACTGGAGAAATTGGATGGAAATGGGAGGTTTAAATATTATATACATAATATAATAAACCATACATGCATTTTAACAATGAAAGCCAGTGTGTTAAAGAGGTACTAAGCTATTTGGGGATTTTAGCTGATATGAAGTCATAGCTACTCATTGTTTGAATTAGTGGATTTGCTGTAAGTCTTCTTTGGATACTTTCTGGCTCATTGGCAAGTGCAAACCAATGATGGATAAGTGATTTTAGTTAATTTATGTCTCACCACACTTTTCCTAGTTTGAGAGGAGCCAGTCCAGTATTTTCGCTAAGTTAAACAAATGCTATTTAGAGATAAATAACAGATTTTATGAAATCTCACATGGGGTAAGAAGAAACATATCCAAAACACGGAAGTCCTTCAAAAGATTTGCCTGACATTTTTTCTTTTACAATTCAAAGCCATAACTTAACATCATTGAGGTCAGATTTGAACCTCTGTAGTGCTTTTCAGTGACATGTCTTTTACAGCCCCATAGGGATTTGCTGGGGTTGTGAATTTTTCATGGCTCATGGGCAAACCATAACAATGCTTTAGGCATTGAAAATGTTTGAACACTAGAGTATTTAATGTGTAAACCATAACCAGACAATATGTTCAGCACAACTACTATCAGTCAAAATACTATACATACTGTAGGAACAACATCTACGACTGAGTCCTTTAATAATAGCTAGAAAACATTCTGACACACAAAGAGCTGGATGCCTGAATTGTAAAGGAAGGAGAACAAATTTGCAACAAGTACTGTACTTTCCACAGCTCACCTGCATCTCCCATCGAGGTGAAGATGCTCTCCGTGACGGTCATGATGGTGTCCGTGGCTTGGTCGTAGCGTCCGATGGGCTCACCACAGCTGGCGTAGTGTCGTACATGCTGCAGCAGGTCACTGAGTGCTTGACTCACAGTGTTGGCTGCAGCCCCCACCTGCTTTAGCAGCTCGCCGTCGTCTGTAGCCGACAGGCAAGCCTTGACACAGCTCTCAACTGAGCGGTCCACAAGCTTTCCAGACTCAACCAGCTGATCCTGGCACACCGGAGAACTGATGGTGGGACTCACCACCTGGATGAATACAGTCCACGTTCAGTCTCTATTGGTCACTCAAATGATATAAAACATTTAGAGATATTAATGGAAAATGATATTGTTCAGCCGGGACACGATCGGTGCAAGAAATACCGCTATTTTGATTCATTAAGCTAGCTCTTGTCTTCATGACCAGTCCTCCTGACTTGTCGTTCATGGCCATAGTAGACAGTGACCGGCAAATGGGAATTACAAAGAGCAGTACCTTGGTGCACGCCACCAGCTGAGAGGTGGACAGGGCACACTGAGTAGCAGCTGCAATCACTCGGTTCTGTAGCACTGTGTCCTCTGCCATCTGGGCAACGTTCTTGGCCTTAAGGACCATCATGGCAGCTGCATTGGCCACCGCTTTGGCAAGGCTCATCAGAATATCCTGAAACACATTCATTACCATCACCCGCTGAGTCACAGCAAAACTGTTTAGACATGACCGGAAGCATTAAAGGAGCCATTTGTAAGATGCTACCATAAAAAACTGAAACATTTCAAGTGTATTAGGGTGTTATTTGATAAGTATTTTATTTGAAATGTAGAGCTTTGCTATTGTCACTGAATCCAGTGTATCCCCAATCACTTTCTGATGTAAGGTGTGTTTTACCAAGCAAACAACCTAGTAAGGTAGCTATGCATCTATCTATGTCTGGCACCAATCCAAGCCTAGGGCACATTCACAAACATAGTTATACAATGTGCAAGAAAGGCTAATGAGATGTTAGCTTGTTTGTCAAGTTGGCTAGCAGTCATCTATTTAAGCTTTGTAGGCTAAACCTAGTAAGCTATATCCCTGTGCAGAACCACTAACCTAGGACAAGCACACAAAAAATGCTTGTTCGCTTTGTTAAAGTTATACCACAAGCAGATACATTTATAAAACAAGAAACCAGGCAAGCCTAAGTCAGCCGGCCTGCAATAGAAAGCAATGATCATTGATGCCCACCATGGATTCAAACCCAGTTCTCCAACGTACACGTACATCTTTAGCCACTTACACCACAAAGCTATACATCTGCTAAGAGGCATTTCAATAAAAGATCATTAAAATGTTAAAATGAGAGATGTTTCTTATGAAGTTTACCTCCAACATAAATAGCATCTATGAACTGTATAGCTTTTGCCACTCGCTGTTTTAAAAGCTTATTGGACATTTGTGAATGACATTGATACAATAATTATCATTGTAGGTGACTTTTTCTTCAAGTGACAAGATGAGAGAATCATGTAGCCAGCAACGTTTTTGTCTATCCTGAACAAATCCTAATACATAATTACAAAATCCAATATAACAGTAAACAGTTTAATTTTAGGATTCTTATAATGTAGTTACTGACGGTTTCAGCCAGCGAAATTTGTGTCTATCCTGAACAAATCCTTTTTTAACATAGGCTAATTAGCCATTTGTGAATGACATTGATACAGTATCTATCAATATAGGTGGCGATAAGTGATATATATATATATATTTAAATTTCCTTGTTTGTGATTGGGTAAGGAAGGCAAAAAAAGAGAATTCCAAACCTCATGTTGTAAGATGTTCTCTAGTTAGATGTTAAGGTTATTTAGAGTTGTAAACAAATTGTTTCTTCTATTCCCCTTGTAGATGCTAGAGGGCAGAACTGTCTCTGTCAGCCAATACGCAACAGTTGACAATGGAAATACAAGCATGCTCTAGTGAGGGGTTCTCCGTCCACAAAAAAACAATAGCTAAAGAACACAAAGCCTGATACAATTGCATAAGTGTGTGTGGCTTTGGAAATGTGTGTTTTCCTGTTTGCCAGTGAAACTATAGAAACAGTGAGTAAAATGGAGTCCAACCTGGAATCTCTCATCAGTCTCTCCCTCCCCCATATGACGCAGCAGGTCCCCGCTGGCCTGCCCTATACTTCCTGCTGCAGTCAAAACAGTCTGTCTTGGCTGCATGGAAGGGAATGACATTAACACATTCAGAAAACTGACCCCATCATGACACCGTAGCACAATCACAGGGCATGCCTACTCTCTGACACAGTTTACATCACCAATCCAAACAACTTCCAGTGATACCATTTCCACAGAACACATCATTATTCCTCAACATGATACATAAATAAGGAACACACTTGTCGCTTTGATATACACGCACTGCTAATCCATCTGTGTGGATTCATTGTAATAAACAGAAAAGAACAAATCTAAGGGGGAGAACAGTTCAATAACCTGTAATAATCCATACCTCTCCAGCTGCAGGCTCCACAGACCTGAGTAGGTCAGAGACAGCCCCGGCCAGGGTCCTGGCAGCGTCCATCAGATTCTGCCCGTTACCAACCTGGTCCTCCACCAGTGCTGCTAGCAGCTTCACCCCCCTAGACATCTCTGTCAGGTTGGAGGAGATGGTGGTGATGGCACAGCCCACCGCTGTGTAGTCTGTGTCTGTTGGGTCACCTGTTGTAGATAGACGGTCATAGTTAATCTTTCACTTTGTCTCCTGTGATGCCCCTGCTCTCTAGGCCAAGCCACAGCAGCAACGCAGGTGGTTTCATGATACACATCACTGTCACCATGATCACAGAAACACATTGGACAAGGTATTAAGAGAGACAGAATAAAATCATCTGTGAAGAAATAGAAGTTTGTATTGGATTGTATTGGATTATAACAGGGAGCCTCAGTAGTATCCAACAGATGGCTGGGAGAGATTAGAACATACAAAAGGATTGGCAGGGAGACGAGGAGCATGGAGATGCTGCCATCCAGTTCAGCTTCAGGACTGTTCACTAAATTCATCAATGGAAATATTTATTAGGCAAATGATAAATCCTGCATGCTTTACAGTGAACTCAGAGCCAGTGCTCTCTAGGTACTTCACTTTGGCTTGAAAATGTGTTCTGATTCCACCCCCTACCACCTTGAAGATAATGACCTATTTGTGATGACGCATTTTTTTCTTTCAATGTAGGTCTAAAGGCCTTTAGAAACTAGGATTCAAATGCAAAAATGCATGAAAAGACAGGGAGAGTACATGGTTCAGTAGGCCTGTAGGTAAACATTTTGGCACTTACCTGCAGTAAGGTTGACCACAGATGCAGTACCAGCAGTTATAGCATCTACTTGAGAGTGGATTTCATGTTTAGATTCATCCATTTTGTTCTGAACCCAAACTCTGGATGCCTTTCACAAGTGGTAGAAGGACAATATACATACTATTATTAAGGATTAAAGGACTAGAAGTTAAAACTGTAGCAACTTTTGACGCACAAGACTTCCACTTCAAAGTAAATTTTCCATATTTACAGAATATTTTTACCACGGAATTACACGAGAAACACAAGCATTCAAATGGACTTCTATATCCAATAATTGCCTCTCAATATCCATGGTTGTGCTTAGTGAGGCATGTCTCCAAATGGCAATCAAAATTCATCAGGATAAATCTTTCAAAAACACAACAGCAATTTTTTTATCTTCACTGACCAGGGTGCACTGCATATAAGGGTTATGACTAATGGAGAAGATTAAACATGTTCTAAATATTGTGGCTTTATTGTGTAAAAGGGTATTCATTTAATAAATTGAGATGGGAACTCACCATGTCCTGGCCCAGAGGGGGCATGCTGTCTACCTCTCCCAAATCAACTTGGGCTTGCTGCACAGCATGCATACTGGTGTTGATGGTCCCCATCAGAGCCTGCTGGGCCAAACTCTGACAAAACACATCACACAAACATATATATTTAAATATCCTAGTTTGTGATTGTGTAAAGTAGGTTCACTGCACATTGTAGCTAGCATTGTGTGACATTGTCATGGATGCCAGAGGGTATTCTCACCAGTGGGGGCATGTGTGCTCTGTGCATCTGCCCTGTAGTGATCTGCTGCTGGGCAGAAGGCATGGTGCCCATGTTGAAGGTGTTGTCAGGGCCACTGATGGACCCAGAACGGATGATTCCTGGCAGTGCCACTGAGCCATGCTCCACACGACCCACCCTATTGAACTGCTGCTGCAGGATTGTTGACCTGGAGAAAGAGGTTTGGACAGTAACAGCACAATATCTGAAAGCACAATACTCTTTACAATACTTTTTTTTAATATCTGCATCCAAGCCCCTAAACAGATGCCACACTTACTATTGGTTAATTATGTCCAAGAGCTAGCAGTTATATTCTGTGATGAAAAAAGTCCTGGACTGCTTATTCAAAAAAGCTTTAAAAACCATATTATCTGATATTTTAAAGAAATGTAATAGTGCTTTAGATGGCAAAATGGCACACTTTTCTACAATATCCAGTGCTTGTTTTCTGACTTGATAAGAAATTGTGCTTACTGTGTAGAATTTTAGCAACTTATTTGTAAGTCTGCTATTTCATGTAAATGTGCTTGAGGAAGAGATGGTCGTGTCTTTTCCATTTGACAAGAAAACAGTTCTGGATTTTGTCATCCACTCTACATTTAAGATGTGCACCCAAAATTATTTCTGGATGAATACATTTTGTGAAAAATTATAATTTCACTATTACTATAGATTCCGTGTTATGTAACATTGATACAATAACTATCAATAAAGGTGACAATAACTAACTTTTTCATCAAGTGAAAAGACGAGAGAAAGGTGGAATCTACCAGAAATGTTCGCAATACATATAACCGTAAAGTTTTATTGCAGCCCACAAATAAAATTCATAAATGTTTTTGCTTTCAATACGTTCAAACTTAAGTCTTCCACGTGAGGCACGTTTTTTTTACTGCTACGCCAAAGCATTACACATTTGATATAGTAACAATACTGTACAACAGTAAAGTTTTATTGCGACCCACAAATAAAATTAATACATTTCGTTGCTCTCAATAGATTTGAACGTAGGTCTTCCATATGAGAGGCACTGTTTGTAAGCAATTGCTAGTGAGACTGAAGAACAAACTTTTCCATGCCAGAAAAAGTCTTAATATAACCCTATACCGTTTTAGTTAAGGCTTACTATAACATAACTACTGTATGTGGTAGCCAGCAGCAAATGTGTTTATAGTTTACATGTCCGCTTCTGAAACCACTACGCTATTTAACAAGGCATACTCAGTCAGTCATTGAGTCAGTCAGACAGTCAGTCACTCGCTCACTCAGTCACTTGCTCACAACCTCAGTAAGAGACATTCGCTCTTCTTGGCCGGATCTGCTTACGCTGTCCGGCAAAAATTAAGAGATCACTGCACCTTTTTCTTTCCTTTCCAAAAAAGTGAGAAAGGAAGGTTTTGTGTGAGGAACAGAATGGTTCAAATTAAGCCACCACGATAAATTGAGCGCTTCTGTTCCTCACTCAAAACTTTCCTTTCAACTTTTTTGGAAAGGAAAAAAAGGTGCAGTAGTCTCTTATTTTTTTCTGGAGCTGTTTATATATTGCTTATCATTACATTTTGTTAGATGTATGCATTTTTTCATATGTATGTATGTATAAATGTATATATGTTCTAGTCCTCCATATTTGATATCCCGAAAATGCCCTCAAATAAAAGCTGATAGCTTGTACTTTAAAGTCATTATATCATCAAGTGATGAAAAAATACAGCCCAAAAAAAGTGTTACTCTCCAAATATTTTTGAAGTTCAGTAGGAACATTATGGGATCCTTACTTCTTTGGAGAAACTGATTCCTCCAGCATGGTGGACTCCTCATCCCCCTCCAAACCAAAACGATCCTTACTCTGCTTCTAAGCAAAGAAAATCAAAAGCTGTTTTAGCAAACATTTCTGGTTTGATCAATTCTGTTTTTGTCTATATCATGTCCTTAAGATTGAATTGGTAGCACATAAAGCTTGGCTTTAAATAGTAGCAATCGAGAGAGTATACTCACCATAGCCACAAAGTCATAAACATGGCTATGTCTACAATTGTAAAATCTAGTTTAAACCTTATACATAACCCAAACACATTTCGCTCAAAAAACACATTTCGCTGTGGAATAATAATTTATTGGTAGTGGAAAACCAGATTGCAAAAAAAATGTAATCAAAATCAATGTTTGATCATATTGACCATACTATCATAAATGTTGGATTATTTTCATACTGTATGAACAAAACAGTTTTAAGGAGATTTTAAGGGCGGGGCAAGCTGGTGATGGAGGCATCAGACATTTAAAAGTAGCGGGTGTTTTGCCAACAAATACTACTCCATTCAGGTTATATTCTAAGGCACTGGGAAATGAGATGGTTTGGCAACGGAGATCTGGTTTAGATGTGTCTTGCCTTTTTGAGGATGATGTCAATGTAACCTGCGATCAGCTGTGAGATCTGTTCACCCTCTGTGGTCTGAACTGAGTAGTAACTCTCTTGGTACTCCCCAAAATCCTGGAGAGCAGTAGCAGATTGTCAGGATTATCACGTTCATCAAGTTCTGTGGTCTGTATTCATTATTTCTTATACTTCTAAAAATACAAATTCTGTCTCCCATCAACTTTGATACTATACTCATAACAGTTGATTAAATGTAAGAACCAGTCAATATCTAACTCCACACAGTTCAAAGGCATCTTATGGATGAAATCTTTTTTTATTGCACTTGATATCATAAAAACAACACAAAATGAGGTTTAATTGACACAAAGCATTTAATAGTATGGAATGTTTTTTCTGTAAATGTAGTTTTGCCGAAAACAAACAGTTTACCAGGGTGAAACTCTTGGGAGAAGCAGCCCATCTCTTCACCGTGGTTAAGGGCCACTCTTGAACCACATCTTTGGTCTTCTCTTCCACCCGCATTACCGACTCTTTGGTTATCCCCAATAATCGTGGGACAAGCTTATTCTTGCTTTTCATTTTTTCCTAGCAGAAAAAAATATTAAGACCAATATAGATTAATTAAATGGAGGTATCTCTTCATTCAGAGAAATAAGAAACATCAGTCAAGCAACGCTGCTTGCCATAGATAGCACACATTTTCTGTTCTGGCAAGAGCCCCAATGGAGTAGGGCAGGAGATTGAGGGTTACTCTGCAGAGTTAACATTGGTTAAACCAGGCCAGCCAGACCAGGTAACTGTCTGGCTGGCCTGGTTTAACTAGTGGAGCCTCACCCTTGCTATCCGTGTGTCAATATAGAACTTCCTCTAGCAGCAGCGCAATAAATCTGACTCCTAGCTTTATTGCCCCCTCCCATCTCTCTGCCCACACACAATCCATTATGCCTGACTTCAGAGCGTGAGCCTAGTCTGGCTTTACTGCAGCAACTCGGAACACTAGAAACAAAAATCATGGCTTTTGTTTTCATTTCAGGGACATAAACAAGCTCAATGACAGGAACAAGAGAACGGCTTTAGACCAGCCTGTACAAATGAAGTGCTTTTCACCCAAGGGCAGATAACATTATCTTGATTGTCAAGATGGCTATATAAAGACTGTTTTTGCTTATTTGGTTATTTTGTGCACAGTGTATTCAAATCAGGAAGTCAGATCTCGGAACCTGGAAAATTTTGTCATGTTAGCGATATCTTAATTTGGTAACCTTGACTTGGACTGTAAACATCTGCTGCCCTGGGAGCTAGTAGCACAGGTTGAACTGATGTCAGAGGCCTTTTATGGGTCAAAGTCACCCCATCACAGACAGTCTGAAAGGACTTCAGATTGACACATAACAAATGAAATGTTGCTCATAAAATGGGTTTATCTTCAGAATATGTATTTTTGCCTGTGGTCACTTTGTGATTGCTTCTAGGATTATGTTTATCATGCTCCAAAACGTTCTCTTCCCCACTGTCCATCTCATACTCACTCTTTCACCCACCCACCTAGCCTCTCCTTTATTCACTGCCTGCCTCTGTCTCTCGGGTCTTGATAACACTGACTCTCTCACTGTAAATCACTGTCTCTTTCAGGCTCTTTCTGCCTTTCACCTGCTTCCATACACACAAACACACACACACGATCAAGGTTAATCTTAACCGTGAAGTGAGCTGTAGTTACATAGAAAGTATGTAGGAGAACACAAGCTTCCCTCCTTATACTGTGTCTTACCTTCACCAGGAAGAACGAGACCCCATATGTTGGAAGGGACCTTGCTAGTTTCACATACTTCACTTTAGACTCAATCTCAGTCATTTCTCCACAGGTTTTGTGATTCTTCAGGGCAGAGGAAAACACAAATAACAATTTGAACTTTCCTTCTCAAATATGTAATCATTATCAATTTTCTATATATGTCTCATTGTAACACCTCTTAGGTATTCGCGTCAAACCAATCAACTTTTTCCCCCACACTGACCTTCCAAACCGGATGTCACACGTGTCAACAAATGTGAGGGCACACTCACTTACCTGACAGCCTCAGTGAGCTTTGTAGGCCAATGAGCTGCCTGAGGGACTTGGTAAAGCGCTATGACCCGAAGGGGTTGTCAGCAGGGAAAACACATTCAAGGTTAAAACCCTACTGACAACTCCTTCGAGTTCCCCGGGCGATGCTGGCCAATTTGCATCACTTGTCTGCTAGTGGCACATTTAAGGTTAAAAGCTACACTGTGGTGGTAAGCTTGAAGCTACAAAAGAGCAGTATGGAGCGCTGAGCCACTTGGGAAGCCCAGTATGAACTTTTCTTATAAAAAAAATTGCACATTGGCAATGGCATTGACATTAATATACAGTTTTAATTTTCTTGAAAAAAAAAAAAGATACTGAACATACCACAAATATCTTCTTTTCTGACCCTCTCTGCTTTATGTACTCTTTGGGTAGAAACTCCTTCAGGCTATGGAGATAATTCACATTTAAACATTTACATGAATAAGGCAGAAACATTTCCCTTTGTATAACATGCTTTCACACATGAGGTCACTCTTCTGTCTGGACCCAATTTCACAAGTGTTAATACATTTGTATACCCTTCAGTACAGCACTTAGAATGTTAAAAAAGGGATTTCCCCTAAACTATGATGGATAGTTGCGACAGTGAGTGTCTAAATAACTTTTAAATGTATACAATGTAATTGTTTGAAAGGACATTTTTGTTTCTTAATGCAGCTATCTGATAAATGGGTTTACTCTAGGAATCCTGGCTTGTGTTTCTGTTCAACGTGGGGTCCAAACTGGATCTGAGCCTGAATTCCAGCAAATTCACAAGCTTTATCAAATGAAACAGGGTGGGAGCCGTTCAGTATGTCATCTCTAGCCTAAAGGAGGAAATAGAGAGAGAGAGAGAGAGAGAGAGAGAGAGAAAGAGAGAGAGAGAGAGAGAGAGACGTTTATACTTAATACTGCATTCAAGCTAGAGTGGAATGCTGCTTTTTTCTGTTTTGAAAGGCTCTTTAGAGAAGTACGTAATGTAAACCAAGAACAACGAGATCACACAAACACTTCACTTAGTCTTAGATTAATAGAATCATGAGCCAAAAATATATTAGCTTGTAGAAATTCATGACATATTATAGCTTTAATCATTATTCATTACCAATAATTATGGCGTAGTATCAAATAATTAAGACTTCAATAAAAATCCATATTTCTATATCTGCTCCACCATGTGTCCTTAGTTTAAAACATTTGAATGTTTTATTCCTCACATAATAGCGGATGTTGTTCAGGGTGTTAGAAAACGCTTGTGTTTGTTGTGTCTGTTTTGAAACTTAATGAGCAACGAAACAGAGTGGCAATAAATAATAACAAAATGCATTTCCATACAAAATGTGAAGAGAACTGATGAATACATTACTCATCTACATTAACATGTAAAACTCAGGCCTCAATAGTCCCTGATAGCAACAATGGCAAATGGTCTCTTTCTGGCCACAACAGGAATTACAGTTTTAATACACCTCTATCAAGGCCTATTTGGAATACTAGTTTGAAGACATCACTAATTTCATTCAAATTACTACTGAAAAACACAATTCACACTAAAACGGTTTGGGGCAATGCATTGATTCTCTGAGAGGAACCAAGCCCTTCTGGACAAAATAAGTGGATGTAAGCAGACATGCTTTATGTTTCCTCGTGGGGCCTGTCAGTTCTGCCTCTTTCTGTTTCTCCTGTCCTCAAATGCAATATAAATGGCTTTGAATCTTAAGGTTGCCTGGCTGACTGTAAAAGAAGCCCCTATCAGTGCTTTTAGTATCAAACTAAACAGATCCAGCCCAGCTCCTTTTAACCTCCTACTACATCAACATCAAGCTGTGGCACTATCGACTTCAATTCAGACTGCAGAAAGTAGGGCTACACTCCTTCAAAGTACAGCTTGATCAAATCAACAATATAAGTTGGTGTTACTGGACAGGACACAGCCAATTCATGAACAGCTCATTGTGAGCCTCATTAAAAAAAAGAATGAAACAATAAAAATATTTATAAGGTTTCATACATTTATGTTTAACAAAGTAATTCAAATATCATCATATTTTTGATGAAATTAATAAACATAAATATTTATATTTATTTAGGGTCATATTTTCACTAAAATATGACGCCACCGTTTTAGCAATACAAAATGAGTTCAGGAGAATTGAATTTTATTAAGGACATAATAAATTACTTGTGCACACTCTGTGTAAGAAAATGGTAGTTGAGAATCTGTTTTTGTACCGGCCCTTCCTTTGTTCCCCATATATAAAATGTCTGCAATGTCTTCAAGCACAGACTGCACAACAAAGACCAGTGTGTGAGCTTTTTAAAAGTAGGGCCCGTATAGAAGAAGAGCAGTGAGTAAAAATACAAGACCAGACATTGAATATCTGTTCAATGTAAGCACGGAAAGTTAAATATGTTGTGGATAGGATATTAAACCACGCTGTCACACCAAAGAGCCATTCATCTTTGCTATCTGAGCTGCAGGACAGGAAGGAAACTGCTCAGGGAAGTCAGCTTGAGGCCATGTTAATAAAAATGCTACAGTTCAATGGGTGTGATGGATCTACAATAATTACCTAAATTATAGAGTTCTAAGAATAATTTATTATTGCTAAGTAAACAACAGGTCAAATTGGCCTGAATTTAAAGCCTCGAGTCCAGGGCAGATCCAATACATTGGCATCCTTATTTGCAAGAATAGTGGTGCCTGAGTTATATAATGTGTATGCTTGTCATTGTCAAAGACTGGGGAGTTTTTCAAGCCAACAACAAATGGGATGGAACCAATCATAAAGTCACAAAATAATCCAATAAAAATTTGATTTGTTTTTTAAATGACAAAATAATGTACTTCTTAAAAAACCTTTCATACAACAAATTACTCTTGTTCTGAACCCACCTAAGCTAAACATTTTAACAATAACCAGGATGATTATAGCCAATAACACAACTGGCAAATTGATCATTTTCTAATGCATTCCACTGTAAATGACAAACTAAGCAATGAAGCAATCAATAGGCACAAAAAAACAGCCAAATCACAGAAAAAAAACAAGGGCTGTTTGATTTAGAACGTATGTGGACTGAATTGGCAAGTGTGTACAGCCCGATAATGTAATAATCAGGATGCTGAACATACAGTGTTCAAAAGGGACACAAATTCATCATTTAGAAAAACAATGATCCCCAACACACACACACACACACACACACACACCTTACTATGGTAACGGTTCTATGATGAATGAGGCCTGTTCCAGTGTAGCACGATAGAGAAACTGACTGGAAGCATGGGCAGTACACACATGTCTGAGGAGAGCACTGAAAAAGGCTAGTGGAAAAAAGGAGTCAGAAAGTGGATGTGGGGCTTGGGTGGTGTCCCAGCATAAGAATGTTGCAAATGCTTCTCTTCTTACAAATACCTGGAGTCTGAGGCAATGCTGTGTGTGTGTGTGTGTGTGTGTGTGTATGTTCACATCACTGGGCATAGCATGCACTTCTGTACACCTATGTGTCAGTGGGGAGCTACTCTCTCCCACCTTAAGGCAGGGGAAGCTATTGTGGATGCAGTAAAGGGTGCACCTCATGGGACTGCCCAGCAGCATTGGCACAGCAAAGTAAGTCATCCTGCTCGTGACCCACAAGAATGTACATTAAACCATGCCCAGCCAATCCTCTAAGAACAGCAGTACCGGATAGTCCGCTAAAGCCAGCCAACCTGTGATCCAACAGGCAGCAAGGCTATTGGACAGTTCATCAAGCCAGGCTGTCTAGGAGCTCCAGTCCTATGGCCTTGGGCAACAGACTAAGATGTGTTTGTGCTGATGTCTCATTTACTGACCGTAGGATCACAGGACCAGTCAGGGGGAAGCGGAGTAAAACGAAGTCAAGAGGTCAGTACTTACTGCACAGTATGCTGGCCGGCAATGAGCAAAGGGAGAGAAAAAGTCTGACCTGCACATAGAGAAGGTTGAGCTGAACAGGGTCTCGTGAGTCCACATTCTGGTCTGAGTAGAAGAACTTGCGTCGGAGCAGCAACATCTCACTCTCCTCCACCCCCTGCTCTCTGAATGTTCGGCTGTGGTCTAGCCAGTTTACTGTCAACAGACAAAACATACACTCACACTCTGTTTTAGGGATGCTGAGAGTGAAATGAAGCAGTCGGAAATATAGATAGGCTGAGATACAGATTTTTTTTTTTAAATCAAGCGTGAGGAAACTTCTTGACGGAACAATAATATGCATAAGATGCTTCTGAGAAAAAAAGACAGAATTAGGGATGGGTTTAGAATAATTTCTATTGTGAAGTAGATATATATTACATGTTTTCACATGTTGGCAAATTCTCTCACATTACTGAATTACAAATGTTACATTAAAATATACTGAAAATTATATTTGATCACTCATTTTAATACAGTCACACTCAAAATCAATTATTGTATAGTGACATTTGTTTAATGCCTATTGGTTAGTATGTACCAGATTTGCAGACGGTATCGGAGAGATGTTGGCCTGTCCTTTGCCTAATTTGCTCCACGTAGTTTTGAATGGTTGGGTGATGCTTGTGAACCAAGACTGGGTCATTTTAAGATAATCACAATTTTGTTTGTAAGCAACTGATGATGCTTTAACTTTGTGCTTAGGACTAATATTCCACTGAAAGATGAATTAGTTTTTTAGCCATCAGTAGTAGATCTGTTGCTAGAATGATACTTTAATTATTGGGCTTTACTCCTGTCCCAATTATTGGGCTTTAAACTCTGTAGCTCCTTCAAAGGGACTTATTCAACAGTTGGGTTCCAGAAAATGTGAGAGTAGTTAGGTCAATGGCCAATGGCAAGGAAAGTTTGCCCTTGTTAGAGAAATTTCTTTCCTACATGCAAATAAATTGTTCTTGTTCTGAAGCCCACAGAACAGTGGATAAACACACATGCAAGCAAATTTTTTTTTACAAATATTTCCCAACGTAAAAACCATGGGCACCATTCAATAATTGATTCTGAGTGTGTGTTCTAAAATATAATGGCAAACTGAACATTATTCTATAAATTAATGTACCCTTTATTTTCTCCACATTCTATTTTTATGCACTTAAAATGCACTATAATTAATTAAAGTGTTAAATTATATATCATTGTTTGTTGTCTATTATTATTTTACAGCCTGACGCTGAAGTCATATTTTGCTCTCTCTTTCTTCTGGAGCATCAACATACTTGTGTAATGGCCCAAAACTCTATTGATACACTGTGAGAAATAATAATGTGTCAGTGCTCCGCTCCAGGACAGCGTCAACCCTAATCAATCTCTGAGTAAGGATGCTTCTGAGGCTCAATAATATAAATGCTTTTTTTAATAAAAAATTGCCTTTTAATTGAATCACATAATAAAACCTGTTAACATAATACATAAAGTTACCATTCTTGGGCAAATATTCATAAGTTCCAAACTATTGCAACATTTCATATTAAACTGAGTATCATGCAAACGTTTAAGGCCACCGGTCAGACAATGTGTCTTGGCCCGGAAAAAAATACGTATAGTATATAACTTTAGAATATGCACACATAAAGAATTATTTGTGTTGTCCAAATGGCAACTTGTGAGATCACTAAATGAAATGTTGGAAAGACATTTGCAGAAAATGCAGAAAAAGACCAAAAAGATGTCTGCATCTAAAGAACAGTACTTAAAAGACGAAGTCTAATGTAGAGATGAGAATAAATCTGATATGTTTGGTTGTCAGTATTTCATTAAATAGTTGTTGAGAAGTACATTGATGCCTGTCTGCTGCCTTCAGTCAAACACAGTGATGGCTCAGTCATGATCTGGAGCTCATATCAGTTAACGGTGTCGAGGAGCAAGTTAAAATGTATGGAATTGTGAACACTGAAAAATATGAAGACATTTAGATTCATAATGATTTGCCTACAGGAAACATATTGTCAAAACCTGTATCTTTCTGCACAATAAAAACTCCAAACACTCTGCAAACTCTATTAACACTTACTTGGAGCAGACCGACAAAACTCTCACAATATTGGTCAGGATTTATGGTAAATCGTGCAAAACGTTTAGAAGAATATACCACAAGGTTACTTAAAACAAGAAATGGAACCAAGCAAGCCCAGTTCAGCTGGCCCACGATTAGAAGGGATGAATGTTGTGGCCTGCATTGGATTTGAACCTGGGTTTCCCATGTGAGAGGCTGTGTCATTAACCACTATGCCCCAAAGCATGATCTGGACTAAGTTTAAAAAGACTCTGGGCTCAGGCCACATGCATGAAACTACTACAATTTGGACTCTTAATATGTTCACATGGCACAGCCCGAAGAGGACTGGTCACCCCTCTGAGCCTGGTTCCTCTTTAAGTTTCTTCCTAAAATTCGGCTCCCTTAGGGAGTTTTTCCTAGCCACTGAAGTTCATCACTAATGTTGTTTGCTCCCTGGGGTTTAAGGCCGGGTGTTTTGGGAAAGCAATGTGATTGATTTGATTGATTGTCTTATACTAAGTATCGGTATTGTCATGACATTAGATCATTTTGCCACGCATTAAAATTACATTTGAATATTGTGCTAGACAACATTATGCATTGTGTTGAACTGAGTAAAATTTCTTATTAAATTTACTTCAACCACAAATAGTATCTATGGCATTGGCCATTGACCGTTTCAACAACTTAATAGCCAGTAACAGGCTTACTAGTATCTACTAAATTACCACAGTAGTAATTTCATGGCACAATAACATTAGTTCTTTCATTTGTGAATTACATTGATACAATAACTTGTGATCTCGCCTACCCAAAAAAGAATGCACGGAATGCGTACCTCGAAAAAAAAACAGAAATAGTAGCAATAAAACCGTAAACTGTTTTATTTCATGCTTCATATAACATAGGTACTGAAGGATGTATCAAGCAAAGTTTATCCTAATGCATCATTTGTTTGTTTTTCTTTCATTAGTGAATGACATTGATACAATACCTATCAATATAGATGACGATAACTGACTTTCTCATCAAGTGAAAAGAAGTGTGGAAACCCCTCCGCTTTTACTGGACAAGGGTTTGTAATCTAGCCTATATTAATATAAAAAGCATGCACGGATGCAAACTTCCAAAATCGAAAATCCACCAGAATAGTTGGAAAATAACCGTAAACAAAAACATTTTAGGCGTACTATAACGTAGCTTCTGAAGCTTGTGGGCAGCCACGTTTTGGTCAATCCTGAACAAATCCTAATGCATCATTTGCTTTGACGGCGGCGATGCTCGAACACCGGTCCTCTGCATGGGAGTCTGCATCTCTAACCATTACGCTATTCAACAAAGTGGAGTCAGTCACTCATTCAGTAATTCTGAATTACTCATTCAGTAATTTGGTAAGAGACATTCACTCTTCTTGGCCGGCTCCGCTTACTTGGTCTGGCAAAAATGACATGACAGTCTACCAAAGGAAATTGCTTATGTTTAGCATTTAAGGGTGGGCACAGACAATACTGCGTTGTGTAAAAAACAGACTTGTGTTTAAATGAAATACTGACCTTACATTTATTAATGAGACATGGATAGGTGGGTGACTGGAATAATGTAACAGATCTATAACCGAGCTATAAACAACACAGTTTGTGTTATTTTGGAATTTATTTCCAAACTCACAGTCGTCATCTGTGTGAAGCTTAGCTTTGAGCTTCTCCATCTTCCTCTCGTCCCTGAGCAGAGTCCTGTCCTTTTTCAGGGTGCCTGTCTCGTGACCGTCCTCCTTTCTCTCTTCCATCACCTCTTGGATCAAAGAGTACTCCTCATAGTTGGTGATACCTGAAGAGGAAAGGCAGCCAGAAATTCTCAGAGGGTATAGAGCATACAGCCAGCACTGAGATGTGCCATATTGGAACCCTCCTCTCCCGCCCTCCTTAGTTCAAAAATACCAACAGGGGAAACTGGAGAGCAGCCAGAAAACTGGGAACATTACAGCAGAGAAGGAAAGCTGAACTCCCTTTCTAAAAAAAACCCAGCTAATAAAGAGATCTACCAGACATTTCTGTTCATCTCACCAAATTGAGTTTTGGAACGGCTAGACCAGAGCAGTAGAAATGCCCAGCTGTAGGAACACCTCCATAACAGGTGAGGACAGCACAGTCTGTAGCTTCATATTTACTACCTATCATTTCAAAAGAATGAAAAAAGAATTTCAAAAGTATCTATAGACATATCATAATATTCTAAAAGCTAAGGGTTGTGCATCTGTACATGCATCATACATACAGTTAAGTCCGGAAATAATTGGAAACTATTTTGTTACAGTTAAATAACGAATATGGGCTCAAGGGGCAGTCCCAGCTTTAAATTGAGCTTATTCACATCCAAATTGGATGAACTTTAATATGAAGCCCCTTCTTTTTCAATGGCCCAAAAGTAATTGAACAACTGAATCAAAAGCAGTTTCATGGACAGGTGTGGGGTATTCCTTTGTTATTTCTTCATCAACTAACTAAGCAGGTAAAAGGTCTGGAGATGATTCCAAGTGTGGTATTTGCTTTTGAATGTCATTGATGTGAACCCACAACATGTGGTCAAAGGAGATCTCAGTGCAAGTGAAAAAGGCCATCTTTTGGCTGAAAAAAAAAATTCCATCAGAGAGATAGCAGGAACATTAAGAATGGCCAAATCAACAGTTTGGTACATTCTGAGATAAAAAGAATGAACTCTGCAAGACAAAGAGGCCTCCACGTCCATGGGAGACAACAGTGGTGGATAATCATAGGATCCTTTCTAGGGTAAAGAAAATACCCCTTCACAACATCCAGCCAAGTGAAGAACTCTCATTTGCTTTGACAGCATTCTTTGGACAGATGATACTAAGATCAACCTGTACCAGAATGATGGGAAGAAAAAATTATGGAGAAACCTTGGAACGGCTCATGATCCGAAGCATACCATATCATCTGTGAAACACAGTGGAGGCAGTGTGATGGCATGGACATGCATGGCTTTCAATGGCACTGGGTCACTAGTGTTTATTGATGATGTGACAGAAGACAGAAACAGCTGGATGAATTCTGAAGTGTAAAGGGATATATTGTCTGCTCAGTGAAGTTGATTGGATGGCGCTTCACTTTACAGATGGACAATGCCGCAAAACATACTGCAAAAGCAACCCAATACACAGCGTGCACAATTATTAGGCAAATTGTATTTCTCAAGATTTATTTTATTGTTGAACAAACAATGCTCTAAGTCGATCCAAAATATAATTTTACCTCAAACCTGAATGTTTAACAAAGTATAAGTGAGTTTTGATATTTCCCAGGGGAATACATAAGAGTGCAGAATTATAAGGAAACAATTGGTGTGCAGAATTATTAACTAATTAAAAACATAATTTCTCCCAACTCATGTGTTTATTCTCAAAGTAAGTGTAACAAAAAAGTAACACAAAATGACAATTAATTCCAATGTTTGTCCTTTCAAAAATATTTCGTGACCAATATAACCACCCTTCTTTTCAATCACTGCTATGAGCCTTCCATCTATGGAGTCTGTCAGTTTCTTGATCTGTTCACTTTCAACATTCACTGAAGCATCAACCACAGCCTTCCAAATGCTGTTCAAAGAGGTGTATTGTCTTCCCTGACTGTAAATCTTACTTTTGAGAAGGGCCCACAAATTCACAATATGATTTAAGTCAGGAGAGGAAGACAAACTGGCAGTAGGTTTTGGGTTGAGTTTCAGTCCTTCTTCAACCCGAAAAGGTCCAACTACCTCATCCTTAAGGATAGCAGCCCATACCAGTACCCCTCCTCCACCTGGCTGGCGCCTGACTGAAGAGGTGCCGGGTGTCTATTAGTAATCCAGCCACAGGCCCATTCATCTGGTCCATCAAGAGTTACTCATCTGCCCAAAATCCTTTCAAAATTCTTTCTTCAGGTATGTCTTTGCCCAATCTATACAGTACATTTCAAATCTTATTCAGTGGTGGTCGTGTTTCAGTCTTCTTGACTTTGGCCATGTCTCTCGGCACTTGACACCATGAACCTCTGGACACTCCAGGTAGGTTGCAGTTCTGAAATATGATGGCACTGAAGGATGAGTTCCTGGTAGCTTTGTCTTGAATTCTTCCCAAGTATTTTGCGGGTTAATTTTTGTCTTTTCTTCTCCTTGTGTGTTTTGCACCCCAGTTGACTATTTGCAACAGAACATTTGATTGTCGGCTCAATAGTTTTGTTATTTCAAGAGTGTTGCATCTGTCTGAAGTGCATTTTACAATTTTTGACTTAACAGTGTCAGTTAAATCACTTTTTTGGCCCTTTATCTGAGGTCATGAAGCTGCCAAATAATTATACACATCTTGATATTAGGTGTTATTCACTGTTGCCACACCCTCCCTCATTACACAAATACATTTTACCTGTAAATGATTCAATCCAAAGAGCATTCAAGTTTATATGGTTTGGAGAAAATGTACATAGAAATAATGATGCGATCAGAATACTCACTTGCCTAATAATTGTGCACGCAGTGTTTATAAAAAAAAAAATTGGTTGTTTAATTTCAAATCCATTTGGATGGTGTATAGAGTTAAATTAATGAAAATGTCCATATATTTACAGACTTAACTGTATACCAAAGTAATTTTTAGAAATGTATTGATGCACAGTCTACTATTTATAGGCTCAGTCCACTGTTCTTATTTGTTTTTACTTCCATTATTTATTTTGTATTAATTGTTCCACCAATGGCCAGAACAAATTCCTAGTTTGTTGTGAATATTACTTGACACCTCTTTCGGAATCATGGAAAGTTTATATAGATTATTTCAGTAAACAAAAACAAAATATGGAAAATCAATATAAGAATTTTACTAATCTTCACCTAGCCAAATTTTCACAAATTTAAGCTGGTATTTTCGTTTGATACAGTGAAAATGGATTGTTGCCCTTTTTTATTTATTACTTATCAGAATGTGTGAAGATCCACTTTAATAACTTTAATTTATACAAAAATATTTTTCAAATTATACTTTTAATTTACATTTTCGTCTTCTATAATAATATCAAAGTTCAGAAGCCTAAAATATCCTACAAGTCTTAAGTGTCCATGATGATCAAATTAATGAAGCATTAGTATAAATAGGACCATGTATGGTATTTCTTCAAAGCTGTTGAAAGGTCAGTTGATTTAGATTCTAGTGAGTGGTTACTAACCTATTCTACTGCATATGGTTACAAGCAGCTCTCCCACAGTTTTTGAGTCGTCCACCATTATAGTTTTAACCGCCCCGTCCAGCATCTTGATCTTTTGGGGCCGTTGTTTCTTCTTGTACTCCAAGACATCCTTAGGATGAGATAATACATTCAATTAAATATGACAAAGAATACATACCCCTACAAATCTGTTGATGAGTAGAATATCTAAGGTGCTGGGGATTGTTTTCAGACTTCTCAACACCTCTGTACTGTACAATACAAAATAAGTGAGGGGGGTGTGGTTAAGGGGTATGTCTGTACTCAATTGAGATTTACCCCATTCCGGAGCATGTAGTAATCCAGAGTCCTCCCAGACTCCAGCCAGATTCCTTTTCTGGGATCATCATCAGAGAGAAAAAGGCCGTAATCAGAGGCTGAAACAGGGACAAAGAAAGAAGAGCAGTGAAGCCTAATTTACTGTACATAAACCAGAGTAAGCCCAGACACCCCAAGACCGAGGAAATTGGAATAACACCACCTAATGACTAAAATAGGAATTTAGACCAGTCTTGATAACTGAGAGGGACACTCCATTACTTTTCTCAATTTTAGAATACACAGAGCTGTTTAAAATGTTTCTAGGTTTTTAAGCAGATGAGTACATTTTTAGCTATTGCTCCTTAGCTAGCTAGGTTATAACAGATTTATGATCATCACTCCCCTCACTAATTTAACTGTGTTGACATTTCTGGAGATATGTTGCAATTTTTTTGTAAAAGAAATTATATCTCTAAACTTACTGCAATCTATTTGACAAATCAATTATTATTAATTCTAATCTAAAGTAGTTCCATTTTTTATTCAGAAGCTGGTACTTCTTCGGATCTCAATGGCATTCATATGAGTAATCCATATAATGACAGTTAGTTGGCAAAAAAGGCTTATCATGGCTACCATTGCCCAGGCCCTCTAGCCGATATAAATCTGCTCTACAACCTAATAAGAGCTCACAGCTCAAGAAGCCTCTTCAGCCTTCCTAGCTAACACAGCAGAGAGCCTCTCCACCCTGCCTGCCTAACTAACACCTCCAGGGAGAAACACCGCCCACAGACCCAGTTTGAACCAGCTTCCTCCAACAGAGAGTATAGTCTGTTGTTAGGCTTTAAAACTTGTTTCCTGTATTTCTGCAGTCAGAAAGCATTGCTATGGCTGACATGGCTTTTTATCTCCCTGTCAAACAGTTCTGAATGGGTGATCAGCTTTGCATTCACTGTTGGAGTATTCTGTACAAAGTAAGGAGAAATAATAGTACTTAGTGCAAGTCATCCTTATGCATGTGCTTCCTGACATTTTAAGGGGTCCATTTGAAAATACATTTCCTCTAAAGTGTCTCTCACCTTGGCCAGTTTGAGCTTCCGGAACCCTTTCTCTAATGATCCTGCAGGCGTCGTACACAGGCGTGGAGGGCTCAAACTGCATTGTCTTCACCACATTGCACTGGCGGACGCATATCTTGAGAGACAGAGCCACCATTTTGGCAGGTGGTGTATTGGTGTCACCAACCTGAAGTACAAACTTGAAAAACACAGACAGTACTTTCAGATGTGCGTGAGTGGTGTGTTATTACAGTGACATTGGATATGTACATTCATTCACAGGATATGATTATTATGGTCCTCAAGTTATTTTTCGTTACATTATTTCCTATTACTGTATCAAGGCATGTGGTGGCCAATTAAATACAGAACAAAAATCCAACCATATAATAATGAATAACCAAGTGAATAAAATGCTATATGGAGTGTTCACCAGACGCTGACCTGATCCAAGGTCAACAGTGTAAGCTTTCAGTAGAAAGCAAGTGTCTCCAACCAGCCACAGTATACATGTAGACAATGCTACACATAAAATTACCTTCTATGCCAGCTTCATTATCTGTGTTCAACACCCCCGACAAGCACCTGAGTTAAACCAGTGGGAGTTATGTCACCTATTTGAGAGCAATCCAATTCAATTACACTGCTGTTTCTATTCCAACAAAAGAGAACACATGCAGACGAGGACCTCTAATGATACCAATTCCTTTCCCTAAACTGGCAGGGAAATTGGTTCACAATCTCTCCAATAATTATCCTTGATTGTTCAGAAATATGTTCAGCATTTCATTTCTCAGTTCACTGTCAAATTCAGATACACACTACTGCATACTTTGGATGCGTGTTCTAAACATTACTTCAAATAGCTGTCTTTTATTGAAGTTGCTCTCCACAACTCCTGCATCACCTCTCCTAGTCTCTTGTATGCTTATATAGAAGGAGAAGGAGGAGCCGAAGACCACCACAATCGTTCACTGGAACTTGGCCATGAAGTAAAGGACCGAACATGTGTTCCTTACGATAACAATTTTGCTACACAACAATCAATAAAAGCACAAAGCTCTGCTATTATCCATTTCTAATAGCACCAGTCTTATCCAATCATGTTAAAGGAAAAATGTATTATGTTTCCTCAGAAACACTTGCCATTGCAAATCACCGGTAAACTGAAGTGAATGCCAGTCATTTCAGAGAGAGAGAGAGAGAGAAAACATGAGAGCTCTTGATGAAACCTAGAATGATAATCACTACTCTGGAGAAGGGCTTCAGCAGCAGCAGTAGAAGCTTCAGAGTGGGAATAAATATCTCACCAAGCCTCTCTTAATTCTCCTCTGGCAAACAATCAAAAGCAGCAAGTTTTCATTAGTTGTGCTTTCAGACTGACACAGGCCCATCAAAGAGAAGCGGAATAAGCATGGACAGCAGAATGTGAACAATAATATACTGTATCAATCCATAAAAAACCTTCTTCTACCATGTCCATTGAAACATAATGCTTCAAAGTGGACTCAAAATTGTATTTCAGACCCCTTGTCTTGTCTTAACCCATTACCAGGGTTTTCTCTCATCCCTCCACAGGGCTTCCAGTATTAAGTTAGGTTTGTTTACTACTCAAAACATTAGAGATCTGAAAATGGAAAGAAAATGTCTAAGAGCTTGGAGGGCAGTGTAAACATGGACAATTCAATAAGTCAGGAGCCATCTGGAGGGGATTCATGTCTAATGATTTGTTGTAATAACAAGTGGAGCACTTTGAACAGTGCACATAGGACAGTGAATGCTACTCAGCCTGGTGGATCATTACAGTTTTATAGCAACAGTGACATTGTAAACTGGGAGTATCAAAGTATCACACGTTGAGTTCATTCAGATGATCATTGGTATACTTCAGACGAGCCTGTACATGTGCTTTCTTGAGCAAGGGGACCTTGTGGGCGGTGTAGTGTGTTACCAATTGTTTTCTTAGTGACTATGGTCCCAGCTGCCTTGAGATCATTGACAAGATCCTCCTGTCTAGTTCCTCATCGTTCTCATGATCATTGCAACTCCACGAGGTGAGATCTTGCATGGAGCCCCAGACTAAGAGAGATTGACAGTTCTTTTTGTGTTACTTCCATTTGCAAATAATCGCACCAACTGTTGTCACCTTATCACCAAGCTACATGGCGATGGTCGTGTAGCCCATTCCAAACTTGTCCCTGATATACTTGGACAGCTCTTTGGTCTTGACAATGGTGGAGAGTTTGGAATATGATTGATTTCTTCTGTGGACAGGTGTCTTTTATACAGGTAACAAGCTGAGATTAGGAGCACTCACTTTAAGAGCTCCTAATTTCAGCTTGTTACCTGTATAAAAAACACTTGGCAGCCAGAAATCTTTCTGATTGATAGAGGATCAAATACTTATTTCACTAATTAAAATGCAAGTAAATTTATAAAAATGTTTACATGTGTTTTTCTGTATTTTTTTGTTGTTGTTTTGTCTCTCTGTAAACCTACCATTAAAATTATAGACAAAGATAATTTTTTTGTCAGTGGGCAAACATACAAAATCAGCAGGGGATCAAATACTTTTTTCCCTCACTGGATACATAGAAATTTTTACTCCAATGTATACTTCTTGTACATTTCCTACAGACATTGTGGTACATTGGGATTTGATCAGGCGTGTTTACCACGGTCTAAGGAAGTAGCCAATGTGTACACATTTTGAGAGGTATTTTTCTGTATTGGCAATAGTCATATTCATGTTTTGACTACCTGAACTTGTACTACTGAAACAGGTGTGTCTTCAACTACAAACCCAACAGTTTGTAAAACAAACTTAAAATTATAATACATTATAATAAATAAAATGTATTATTATTGTCTATAGAGTCACTTGTGTATAGTTTTGTTTGTGAATCACATCAGTTACTTATATCCTTTTTAGTGTCAGTACAAAGAACACCCGTATAATGATCATGTCAGTAACCATGTTACTGACATGCCAGCTGAATTCATTTGTCAGTTTTGTCAGTTGGATTAATTTTCCTAAAAAAATATATTTTACAAAATAATGAAACATCTGTCAACTGTAGCCAATTGTTTGCCTTTGTAGTATGTTATCCATAAGCAACTCCACATATACTTAGCTGTTTTGTGTCAGCAATTAGACATTGATCTTAGGTTCTGTATGGTGTTTTTCCCCCATGTTACCTTATGATGATTTGAGCTTCGGAAGGAGAGGGGAGATTTGGCCCATAGATATAATGATAACTTTGAAAGACGGTCATCAAAAGTAATCTCATCTCCTTACACATATGAAGCCAGAACGTAACTGACCATCTTACCAATATCAGTAGACTTGTGTTTGTTGGTAAACCATGATTGCAGTATATTTTGTATAACATCACTATAATGTAAACACAATTGAATTCAACCTGCCATTAACGATTGGCTTATAATAAAGGAATAGGGTAAGTACACTGCTTGAAAGAAACGATATGTCCGCGTACAAATTGAAGACAGACTTTGTGAAGGCCAGATTACTGGGTTACATGGGAGGATAACTGTGGCTATGACTTCCAGCTGTGTTTTGTAAACAATAACTTACAGCTGCTTGATAGATGGCCAAATAGAATATCTTGCAGCAAAGTGCAGATAACACAAATGTGCAGTGATTTTAAAAACAAAAAAAATATTGCAATGAAACTGCTTCACAACTTGCATAACTAACAAGCTACAAGATTTTAGCTGTCTTATTACCATAATAATTGTTTCATATAACTGGTGGTCAGTGGTCAAATCGGACACATTTCTAGGTGCACCGATTGGCTTTGTTCATGTTTTTCTCTGTGAACTTAGACCGACTCCTGGATTCAACACATTCTAAGCTATACATTTATATCAAGTTATTCCCAGTTTAAGGGGAAAAGGTGCTTTTGGTTCACATACCCAAACTATTATTTTCACAAGGTTAAAAAGATTTGTTATAAAGCTATACAACATCCATGCTTGGTATAGCAACTTTAAAGCAACTGTAGAAGAGCTCTCAACCATCCAGGACCTCTGCATCAGACAGTTAAAGGAAGCCACCTAAGTCAAAAACCGATGTCTACATTAATGCATGGAAAGTACAGCAAGCTGTAACAATTTTTCATGTATGGAACCACATGTACAGAATCAACATGACCAAGTGGAGCTGCTACCACCAAATCAAACATAATGGCAAAATTATTATTCAATGGAAACCTCAATGGAATCAAGGTCCCATTTTGTACAGACTTGATGCACACACCCTTGACATAACACATGCAAATTCATAAACAAATTACATTTACAAATTGCATACTGACAGCAAACACTTTTACACATGTATCATACACTGCAGCTGCTGTTTATCTATTAGGTTGCCTAGACTCCAAAACCCCACATACATACACAAAAATATAGTTTGTACATAGTTAGATGCTATGTATCCTAACAAGAGTCACAGGGCCTTTCAGGTTCTCATTTAAATGGAAATAATCTACAATGTCATGTAACCTGGCCAAAACAAATTTGGTTGACTCCCTCAGAAACTAGTTCTAAACTGAATGACATTCAAAGTCATTAATTTGAGTGTAACAGATGTTAATTGGAAGATATCAAATCAGAGATTTGAAGAACAGCTTGGTAGTAGGGAAGTGTTAAACAGCTACCATAAACACATCTTCAATCAGGAATTTATCCACAAAACATGCAGCAGTAAAACATGACCTACCCAGGAAACATGAATACCAAATGAGTCAGTAGATCCAGACACAGACCTAAGATCTCACCACAGAGGGGGTGAAATGTATTAATGGGCCCTGTCTTAACAAGGTTATCTAGCTGGTGTAAAATATAAATAAACATATGACTGTTTGAAATTGATCATTAGGCCGCACTATAGCAGCCAAATCTCACCGGTAATTTGCTATGGCAGCACAAATAGGAACTTGAAGCAGTCATCATTAGGCTTTTGCCTTGTGTAAACTAATATTGTTATATAGATTACCAGTAAATTTGCTTCTAAACAGACTACATGGAAGCACATTACAATGAACCCACTCACAAAAATAAGCAAAATTCCATATGCCCCTGACCCCAGGTCCACTGTTGAGTAGATAACATATCAAACATCACCATCTGCATGTTTTGCATATGTATAATAATTCAAGTGGAGCCAATAATAATCATGAATACATACTGTGATTATTTACGATAATGTGTTTCCCCTAATATCCACAAACCATCTGTGCGAACAAAGTTTGCTTTGAATTGCATAAAGAAAGCAATGGCATAATCAACACATCATCTTTCCATTCTTTCCATATCAAAATTGCCTTTTTTCTTAGCTTGAGTGCACTATAAATGGGCTAACTTCTCAGCAACATGCAACATTAAGCCACTAGCAAATACATCATGACATGAATACAGGAAGTATGTCATGAACAGTTACACATTGAAGACTGTAATGTATCTATTGACCTTGGCTAGGAGACAAAACTGTATATTGGCTTTTCTCTGATGTCATTTGAAAAGGTAAACATGCAGACAGAATTTGTGAATCTCACCCTCATCACAGCATGGAGCGAGAAAGCACCTCTTGCTTCAGCTATAAATACCTCTTAAAGTAGAACTTCCTCCAGCACTGCTTCACAAGGCTCCTCAGAGATGCACGCAATAAATAGACACCATCTCTATGAGCATTTACAGGGAAACAGCTCAGGGATAAATTAGAGCTAATACAATGAGTGAAATGAAGCTTGCATCCTGTTCCAGTGGTCATCAAACTGAATAAAAGGTAAAAAAAATCTGATAAATGTAATGGATAAATAAATAAATTACTATATAATTTGGCATCTCATTTTTATAAAACAGTGAGTTTGGAGACATTTGGTTGATGTTTCTGTACATTAGAATTCATCCAATAGCTGCCTTCATCAGTTACATCATGAAAGGCTATGGAGCTGGTTTCAGAGGCAGGTATACATGCCTTTAATTATTTCAATTTCACCCTTATGTGTTCATCATGAAATCATCATTTCTGCAGTATCTAGCATGGCTACTACAAAGCGCAACATGTCTCAAAGCAGCAAGAGTTAAAGACAATATTTCAAGATGCTAACTCAAGGACTAATAATAAACAAATTGTGTTGCCAATCTGGGCACTCAGCTGTCTGTGGGCGGAGGTTGACACCCTTGTTAGAAATTATGTTTTGCTCAGTAAATGTATGAACATTTAACTATTCATTTGAAACCTTTGACAATTCAAGCTCCTTTGATTGTCTGACAGCGTACAGTTTATTGAATTTTACACATTCAATGTCATAACTATCCACAACAATTATATAAAAACAGTACACCAATCAGTCATAACATTATGTGGGTGGGATATATTAGGCAGCAAGTGGACATTATGTCCTTAAAGTCGATGTGTTAGAAGCAGGAAAAATAGGCAAGCTTAAGGATCTGAGTGACTTTGACAAGGTCCAAATTGTGATGGCTAAACAACTGGGTCAGAGCATCACCAAAACTGCAGCGCTTGTGGGGTGTTCCCGGTCTGCAGTGGTCAGGAAGGAAAAGCAGTGAAAAGGTGACTAGGTCATGGGAGGCCAAGGCTCACTGATGCACGTGGGAAATGAAGGCTGGGAAAAAGTTAATACTGGTACTGATAGAAAGGTGTAGGAACACACAGTGCATCGCAGTTTGTTGCGTATGGGGCTGCGCAGCCGCAAACCATTCAGGGTGCCCATGCTGACCCCTGTCCACTGCCAGAAGCTCCAACAATGGGCACGTGAGCATCAGCACTGGACCAGGGAGCGATGGAACAAGGTGGCCTGGTCTGATGAAATATGTTTGCTTTTGCATCATGTGGATGGCCATGTGCGTGGGCGTCGCTTACCTGGAGAACACATGGCACCAGGATGCACTATGGGAAGGAGACATGCCGGCAGAGGCAGTGTGATGCTTTGGGCAATGTTCTGCTGGGAAATCTTGGGTCCTGCTATTCATGTGGATGTTACTTTGACACATCACCTTCCTAAACATTGTTGCAGACCATGTTTCTTCCTTTCATGGCAACGATATTGCCTGATGGCATTGGCCTCTATCAGCAGGATATTGCGGGTGGCCTCCAAATACCCCAGATCTCAATCCAATCGAGCATCTGTGGGAAGTACTGGACAAACAGATCCGATCCATAGAGGCCCCACCTTGTAACTTACAGGACTTAAAGGATCTGCTGTTAACGTCTTGGTGCCAGATACCACACCACACCTTCAGAGATCTAGTAGAGTCCGTGCCTTGACAGGTCAGGGCTGTTTTGGCGGCAAAAGGGGGACCTACAGAATTTTAGGCAGGTGGTCATAATGTTACGGCTGATTGGTGTATAGTAAACTAAGTAGACTGATCTACAAATCATTGACTTTCAACTAAAATGTAACTGACACTCCATAATTACTAGCAACCTTAATACACACAAATGTGAATCCAAAAAAACGTAATTAGATTAGTGACAACGGATGTATAATTTTTTTTGTGATTTTAAAGTGTCTTTCCATTGTGCTGTCTCAGTAATACGTATTTACATAAACATTTACATGGTGTGTGTGCCTGTGTTTGCATATATAGTGCGGTCGCCCAATTTGGCAGAGACAATCTTCATGATCAGTCACTGTCTGTCTGGCCAACTTTAGGTGAACTGCAATGATCCTTCACAATTCTGGAGGCCTTTCTCAAGCATAATTTCAAATAAATGTCCTGGAAAGGAGGGAGCATGGCTCCAGGTGCATTTCCAGTGTTTGTCTTCACTGTAAAATTCTGACCAGCACTGAATGGGTGATTTTGAGCTCTCCAACACCAGCCATCCATGATGAGCCTGTCCTACACCTTAGACAAACTGGCTTTGGCCAAACAGCTATTCAATGTTCCAGGCTATTAAGACCCTTGTTTCCATGTCATCTAAAACAAAGTGTTCTGCACAGAACCTGACTTGAGCATTCTACGGTAACAATAGAGAAGGACAATAGAGAATGACACAGGTCGTAATGGGAGCAATATGTGCTTTTACCAGATGGAGGCAGGAGCCAGAGAGGAGCGTTGTGTAACGTGACAGTAATTAGGGGAAAATAATGGCTGTCATAGTTACAGAAACAGCTCAGTCTATGACCTTGCTCTCTAAAAAGAAAACTGCTCAAGAGCAAATTGGGATTGTTAATGAAAAAGGTGTATTTTGGGTCCATTTGTAATTTAAGGCTGAGTTTGTACACAAACACTGAATTCGAAAAGCCTGTTATAATAAATCGAAGTGCATGTAAACCACATTATTGCATTTACTAATAATACTAATCATATTTTTGCCCCACTAAGCATCCCACCTACTAACCTCATCCAAAATGTTCTAAATCTCCAGTAATTTTCTTACTTTGACAAAGTTATCTCTGAATACTATAAAAATGTGTGATTGTCAATAAATTGTTTGTCCTCAATTTTATGGATAATAATGAACTGAATGCTCATAAAGAAACTTTGAATATGTTTTTATACATGTTACTCCCACTCTTGTGACGCACACCACGAGGTATTTGTCTCACAAGCAAGACAATTGATCTGAAAAAGTTCGGTGGGGCAGTAAATACAGACACTATTATCCAAACTAACTTGCAGTGGTGAGCAAGTGTTTTTTATTGACTTACTAGTTATTATTTCAGACAGAAAACACGTATTCATTTAACCCTTCATTCAGAACTCACGCACATCAATGTACATGCAATGTCTTGGCATTAGGTTCTGCTCCTCTGGCGTAACTTGCTGCCATCCTATGATCATGCATACAATGCTACCAACAATAACATCACTGTAATATCATTCATAGAAATCCCCACAGGCAATGAGCAAAATACAGAGTACCGAACGCTCCACAAAAGAAAACACAGAACCAAACATGTGGAGGGAGGTGGTTGGATCTGCAAGCAGCATGCTAGTAGGACGAGCAGCGAATCAGACTCAGTGAGTAACCTGACGTTTAAATAGACAGGAATAAATCTGACATTGCGATAGGAGCGATCTGCATCAGCTGATGCAGTAGAGTGGGAGCATCAGTTCATCAGTACTTAGCAGCATGTTTGGATCATGCCCTTCCATTCATATATTGTACATCTTGGTCAGTGTGCCTTGTCCTGCAAATCAGGAAAACAAGGTATTATCCCCTCCTCACAGCCACCCTGTCTCTCCCTCTCAACCCTCAAGATAAAAGCGTAACTTCCCTTGATATCCACTGTCTGCAAGCAGCAGCATATGGATTGTATTATTAAGAGCAGTAGAACAGAACTCATATACCGTGTCTGTTTCATATAGAGAAAGATCTAGGCCTATTATCACAACGATACTGCTGTTTTGGATAATTCTGTTGCTTTTTTATGGTCATGCATGTCTTTGACAGCATTTATATTGATAGTTGCATAATGCAGATACAACACTACAAGAAGATGTGATTTGATATAGTATGTTAACTAAGTCAATCCTTGTTTTTCCTCTGATGGCAGAAGTACAGGGAGAGGGCATGTTGTTGGCCCATTATTTCCACATCACCGACTCAGCGCACTGTGGCCATGATGCAGTGTTGCCCACCTTTTCCTGGACATATAAGGGTGGACAGCATGGGCCGGCTAAGCAAGTTCCATTACAAGAGTTTCACAGCTGCCTCTGCCTCCAAGTTCCTCCTCATCACAACATTAACTGATTCACATTTTACATTTATTAGATACTGTCAAAAAAGCAGAAAATATATATTATTTAAATTAGTTTATGGTGTACAACACTTTTAGGCCTATGGAGGATGAAAACACCTTTCTATACAATGTTGTACATGTTTTTTCTGCTTCAGCGAGGGTGTGGGTATACTGTGGTTAAACAGTAGCGGCTTAGTAAATCTGAAATTCTAGTTACACATTTTGTTTCTTATAAGCCACGTTGTAAAAGGAAAACTTGGTTAAAAAAAGCAATTGACACCTAAATGTGAAATTCAGAATATGGAGTACATCACATTATGTGTTGAATGAAAGAGGCTGTACGTTGCAGAAATGCCATTTCCTCCAACTTTCCCAGTGTTAAAAGTAGGAATCAATGGCTTTGATGTCTTCTGGAGCAATTAGCGTCAACCAGAAAACATATAGCGAAGCTCTTGTTGACATGCTTCTCTCTGCTATTCCTTTCAAACGACATTCAAGAGAGTCCCATCTGTCCATGCACTTTCTCCTAATGTCAGGTAGCGGCCTTAGAGCCTCTATGTCAAAAAGGAGTCAGAGTGCTTGCTTACCTTTTTGAGTAAGTGGTCCCGGCAATCTCAGCCGAAATGGCTATGACCCACACAACAACTCCGGTTATGCACCAGCCGTGTCTGGGTTTTATGGTGATTTATAAAAAGGGAGTACATGGTGACACCACATTCGGTCACGTCCCTACTGGGTCTCAGGTCGGCTGTGGAACTGTGGATCCTCTGGGGCTCCTGCACATGCGCAGGACACAAAGGTGGTTCGCTCAGCTTCACCTGGACTTGGTCTGTCACCTTCAAAAGCTGTTGTCGGACGCTGTTTGCCTAGATCGCAATCAGGACCATTGAAGAGACAGACGCACTGCAGCCCATTCAGGTTGTACAGGCAGTCCAGCTCCTCCAGGATGGCACATCCATAAGTGCCGTCGCAAATAGGATTGATGTGGCTGACAGCCCAGCACCGTGCAGCTCAACTGGCATTCGCCAGAGATCACCAGAACTGGCAGGTCCACCGTTGGCGCACGTTCCCTTCACAGCCAAAGTGTCTCCTTAATTGTTTTTAACAGTGCATGTGTTGCTTTTATGTCAAATCAACATAAAGTACTTCAGATCGTGGCAAAATAAGAAATTAAATGAAACGAGCATAAGCAGACAGTGTTGTAGAACTCATTATAAGTAAGCAAGTATGATAACAGGAAAACTATACTGCTCTGAAATACACCTGATAATGTAAAGGGAGCAAGGCTGAGTAGGAAGGGAGCAAGATTTTTGTCATTGTGGTTCAATAGTAAAATATGAATTTCCCTCCTTGTGTCTAATAGAGATGGTTTGTCTCAAAGCATATGCACACACTTAACATTTAGCCATGAGCATGACATCCTAAATTAGCAGTGAAGGCATGAACATGTAGAATTTTGTAATAGAACTTGTTTGTATAGGGATGGAAATGTTAACAAACCACATAAATTGTTTTTCATTAGAGTCCCACTAATGTTAACTTTTGGATTACCTTGGGCAATTGCCTCAGAAATCTACAGAATTTCCTTGGGTATTTGCCTCAGAAACCTACAGAATATCTTTGGGTATTTGCCTCGGAAAAAAATAGACACTTTCTATTTGTTGACTAGCGTGATTTGTTTATGTGCTGCACTAATAATAACATTTTATGTCCCTCTACAAAATGGATAGAAAATGATTTGTAAACGTTTGTAAAATGTTATTAATTATCTTCGCAATAAAAAACGATCAATATACACTAGCACTTCTTAAAACTATAATAAGCAAAAAATCCTTAGCATTGACATTGTGCATGAAAGCAATGAAAAACTGCTGTTTTGCAAAACATAATACTTAGTTTAAGATAAACTTACCATTTTTTACCCAGTTTCATTACAACTATCTTTACAATCAAGAAAAACTTAAAGGGCGGTGGGTTGTAATACATTCCTTTTTTTATTCTACCAAAATGTTAAGCTATTTTACAAAATTTAGAAACATTTGAAGATATGGCAGAACCTAATAAGATGAGTTATTTTCATATTATTAATGTGTCACAGCCTGAAAGCTAAGAAATATACACAGACAGGATTCACATGTTTAAGCCTACAAACCAATGACCTACCAACTGATGTATCTCTACTAGCCAAATTTTCAAATATCATTTTTTTATGTACAGAAAAACTTGCTAAAACATATGACCCCCTTAATACATCAGAGAGGATAGGTAATCAAATTGATTGTTTAGTTGTTAAAATACAACTCTGTCACAAAGTTCCATACATGTTTTGCATTGCAATTCACACACTTTTAGAATCATGCAGCTATTAAATCAGAACTCGCTTCGGAGCCTGTTTTTCATTAAACACATTTGCCTTGCGACCAGATCACACGCCCAACCCTGTTTCTGATTAAGAGAAACCAACATCTAAAAGGAATCCATACCCTTCCTCATAGACAGTAAGCCTTTCTGTAAGCCTTTCGACCATGATTATATTCCAATACTACAATAGTACAATGTACACGTTTAAAACTAGAAGGGTCATCTGAAGAGAGCTACCGGGTGGTAATAACTGGAATAGCATTAGGCAAGTCTGTAGGCTCCAGTGCTATTGGGAATTATAGAAGGGTACTTCAGAAGATCATTTTGGTTTTGCCCGGGATCTTTCCATGGGCTGATGTATCTAGCCCTCAGGGTAGGCCAGGTTTAGTTGCTATACTGACAAACCCGAGGAACAGCTAGAAAAGCTACAGAATTAGGAATTGTAGAATGAGAACAATTCTGCTGTGTATAGTTAAGGCCATACTATTTCATGCTCCACATCTGCAGGTTGCCATAGAAACAAATTTGGGTAATTCCCTAGTCAGTTGGCTTCTGTCAAATCCATACAGTGAAATAAATACTTCAATGCCTTTGCTGTGCAGTAAGAACCATACACAGCACTATGTCCAAGCAAAGTCTGACAAAGGCCCCTTAATATAATTGACTCAATGGCCATTTAAGTTTATTTTCTTATCACTATCTAAACATTCACAGCACTTTAGAAGGGAATAACAAGGAATATCTAAGATTAGTTTAAGTTAATAAATCACTTTATTGATTAAAGTAATTATGATACTGGACTACCTCTCTATGCACACAATGACCTCGCTCATAGACAGAAAAAGCAAAAAGCAAAAGCCAACAAGCCATCTTTGGATGAGGTGTTTAAAATAGGTAAACTTTAAATGCCACAACTGACATTTATCAAAAAAACTGCATATGGAATACATGACATGCGATTGATTGGGCTTCCTCAATTTTGTGTTTTAGCTGTGACAGAATTTTTTCCATAAATAATGGCTATTTCACAAACAACTATTAAATGGTATTAATGGAAGGAGAGAAATTTAACAAAAGGATGCTGCACTCCCTAAGTGATAGAGTTCTGTACGTAAGTTTACTTCCTGAATGAGAGAGTTGTGTACGTAAGTTTACTGCCTGTGTGAGAGAAGAAACCAAGTGTACAAAAGTTTACTAAGGCAAGTCTGAATGACTGACACTGGGATCAGCATGATTTAAATACACAAAAGCGTTGCAATAAAACAATAACAAACAGACCCCAGCAGTCATCTTTTGTATCATAAAACATGAAATGGTGCCATACATCGGTTATAAACCATTTGTTATACACGCAGCTGTTATAACACTTATCATAACATCAAATGCCTGGGAATTTAACAAGCCAGATCCCAGAGACATTTTGTAAAAAATCAAACATCCTTGAACAGAACAAATTAAAAAAAAAATATATATATATATTTTTTTTTTTTACAATACACATAGTCAAATCACCCTCCCAACCATAATTAATGGACATGCATTAGTTCGCCTGACATTCATCCGCTGGAAAAGTCAACTTGGAATTCCACCCACCACACAGTGTCCTGCCAAACCGGAAGTCCCGCCCACCTGTCAAATCATTTCATGGAAACGCCCACCAAATAAATCTGCAAAGTGACCAAAGGAATTCTATATACACAAAATAACTTTTAATTGAAATAAAAAGATTATTGTTGGACGTTGACCCGTATGCAATGATTTCCCTTGATGATAGAGAGAAAAGATCAAAGACTTACCTTATTGCTGAAGCATAAAATGACCAAGGATTTCAGCAGGATTGTAATCACTGGAAGGGAAGCACATGTAAGATTCAGTAAGCGACAGGGAGCCAATATGCACAACTGACAATAACGTTTAATATTGCTGAATCACCTACACTCACCAAAGCACATTCAGCTACTACTGTATACTAAAACATTTTCCCTATTACCAGTACTGCTCCTGAATGAAAATATATTCTGAATAATAACATATTGGAATTCCCCCAGTATTACAGGAATGAGGAAAGGTAAGAAATGGCAGAGAATCTCATATCAGACCATTTTTATCGATTAGTTGTTGCAGCCCTAAAACATACACCCAGTTATGAATTTAAGCACTGTGCATTTTTTGCCTTTAGTGCTTTCTTGGATAACACAGTAACATCAAAGTAATAGGTAATTAATTAACTAGCATTGCCAGTTCAGCCAGAAAACCAGAGTGGTTATTAATCTTTGATTCACCAGCTGATGTCAGATCGCTCCTATCACAAAGTCCGATTTATATCTGTCTATTTAAACGTCAGGTTACTCTGTCTGATATGCTGATGGCCATACACGCATGTGGGTCAAAACCACCCACCACCTCTGTATCCAACTGTTTGGTTCAGCATTTCCTTTGTAGGGGATCTGTGCAACATACCTTGCTCATTGCCTATGGGGATTACTAGTATTGATGATACGGTAATGTTGGTAAGAATGTTGGTAATATCATATACACGATCATGTGAGATACCCCAGAGGAGCAGAACCTAATGCTCTGACATTGCATGTACATTCCTGCACATATGTTCTCCAATCAATGGTTCCACGAATACTTGGTGTTTTCTGTCTGAACTAGATATCTTCTGAGAAATGAAATGAACAACATACTTAGCGTTCTTTAATATAACACATTAATACTTGCAAGCAATACAAATGGTTTACAAATTGCTAGGTAGGTTCAAATGATCAACGCACAATCTGTGAAATTGCATCTATTTACAGCAGATCAAATTTGAAATACCAAACGTGTATTTCAGCAACTGTCAATGAGGACCGTTAGAAAACAATCCCACACTTGCTGTGGAATTTCTGATTCTGAGAAGTCTTGGAATTACAAAGCAGTCATTATGACTGTACGGGTGCAGTTGAATGGTATATTGTGCATTCTGCAAGGTCCCAGGATTTTGGAACCAAAATATTCTGTGCGACAGAGCCAAAGCACAACAAGGAGAGGGTTCTCCCCTGGGTCTCAGAAACTTCCCTCACCACAGGGCCAAGCTTACATGCTACAGGAAGAATGCCCCTCCCATGAGCACCTTTCTCTAACCTGGTTATTGCAATTTGTTTAGAGAATGCTGAATACACACCACAAATCACACAGGCAGACAAACAGACTGTCTGCTTGCTTTCCTCACCCCATAACTCCCTCACAGACGCTGGTGAAAGCATCTCATCAGAGCTGGGGGAACTGTAGGCATCATTGTTCTGCATGGGCGAGAACGCACGGCTGGCAATGGATATTTATCTCAATGAATGAGATACGGGGGAAAAAATGCTGAAGCAATTCCTATGCACAATTCATTATGCATTTCAAAATATCATACATTGCCAGCAAAAAAATGAGGTCATGAGATAATAGCACCGAAGTTCAAGAGAAATTTAGCACCAATAATTGATGCAATACACATGGATGCAGTATCCAGGATAAGTGAGTCAAAAGCTATAGAAATGAGCTCTTGTTAAACTGCAGTGGAAAGTATGTGTGGTCCCTTGAATTTGGAACCATGAAAAAAGGCAAACATGTTAAAAATGTATTTTCTGTTTAATTTCCCAGATAATTTTTAAATATACATTATTATTTGTAAGCACTGAATACAGCCAAACGTAAATGTGTCTCTTTATATCGCAACAAGTATCAGGGGCTTCTACTTCTCATAATTTTAAAGATTCTGACTTCTGTGTAGCACCCAGGGTTTTGTGTAGCACAACGTCTTCTCACCTGCATACACAGGTTTTGAATGCTTATCTAAACTGGTTGACAGTTGTTCCCTATTCTCACAATTTCTTGATAACGGACTTGCAGTTGGTGATCTGGTCTGATCCAGCCTTTATTTCAGTGTCCACTGACATCAAAGCTGAACCAAATCTCTGAATCAATAATAGCCCTATTTGGACCAAATCATATCTGGACCCAAGATACTAGGTGTCTATTATTGGTTCAGAATTGGTCCAGTCCAGATGTCTGTGGATAGTAATATAAAGGTCAGTGCGATACTGAAAGAAATTGAGTATAATTGTTTTTGTCAGACTTTCTCTGGAAATAATACTTGGTGTGCTACCTTAGTCACATTGATCATGTTTTGGCTTCAGTTCAGTTCACATAAGTTTGACGTGGCCAAAGGTTAAGGGACTAATTTGTGAGATAGCTGCTGCTACATTCTAGTTACTACACCTCAATCAGCTTGCTCTGACTCATGATTCATCCTGCCTATGAAGCTGTTACTGTATTGTTGGAGAGATCTTATCACTTTTTCAAATAATAGCGCTGCCTTCGAGCTGATTTAGATTAAATAAACATCCTATCTGGCTTGGATTCAGAATTCCTCTAGCTGTTGCAAACCATTTCTGTTGGGAGGGTTCACAAGCTCACAATTTCATATGAATTTATGTGACGGTAAAATGTTTGGGCAGTCCAATAACTTAATTATTATTTAGAGACAATATAATTCTCTGTGTACCTCTATCCTATTTCTAAGCCTACTCCTATCAAGGAAAAAAAATCTTTATTTAGGCTAAACTCAGATAGGAGACTATGAGTGTCTTGACAGAACCGCTGGGCAAATTTTCTAAGGAGAGATATCTAAACCATTCAAAACAAAGTTGGTTTGTTGTCTCTCGCTTGAACGATCAAAAGAGGCTTTTATTGGGTTGTTTAACACTAATTCTGCAAATTCCAGAGATATGGTGTTAGTGTTAATTATTGTTTATCATGTAAATACAGGCACATCTATGTCATCCTAGCTGAAAAAGTGTAGTCGTTTTGGTTAGAATAGCCTAAACATGTAAAACAAAGGACTTGTTTACATTCCGCTACATTTTCCTAGAAATATTGAAGAAGACATAAGACGCCAGAATATTTTGTTGTGTAAACGTTCAGACATTGATAGCTTGCGACACCACAAATTTGATAGAAACAGAGTTTTGCAAGTCTGAAGACAGTTGTGTCAGAACTGTATCAAGTTTATGTGCAGTTCACACATATCAGTCGATTTTCCTGTGATTGATTAACACAATCCTGTATTATTAATGCTAATTATGCAAATGTATGCAATTTCATGCCATCATAAAAAATACATGTTTAAGCATTTTAAATTGGGATTGTCTAATAATATAAACCAAAGTTGGCTTGGTCTCTGTATCTTGAATGATTTAATGGCCATGGCATACTGCAGTGATTGCAGACCTTGTGACCACTTGGCACTCGTCTTACCTACAATAACTATCTCAGCTCATGTGTTTTGATGAAAACAAGCAGGTAGCATCTAATGCTTAGCGTTTCATCTTGTTGAATTGATAGTCATTAATTGCAGTTGCTGCCTGATGATTTTTTATGCTACTGACTACATCCCACTTGGGTGTCCCTGTCCTTGTCCAACTGGTCCTGCAGTTGATCTGGATTCCATTTAAAGACACAGCCAACATGATTTTAATGGCCAGCTCGTCATCTGGTCCAAACAAGCAGCATAAATAATTTAAAAGGAAAAATGTAGGGAAATACAGTGGTGGTCACCAAGGTGGTGGTCACCAAGGTGGTGGTCACCAAGGTGATGGTCACCATATGATAGTCAGTAACGCTGCTATGGGCAATAGTACAAGCATGTAGCTTAAAGCTAAATAAGGTTTTGCTAGGTAGGGATAAATTAAGAAAAGTTCCGACAAGAGATGCAGACTGCTACACAGGACAACGGGAATTGAATCTGCCCAGGGATGAGAAAGATTAGCTGAGGATAAACTGGCTACAAGCACCAATAACTACATTGAGTAAACCAAGCAAATAAGCCAAAAGGAAAATACAGCATCATTAATCCTAACCTGAAACCCACTGGATGCGTACAATCGCATTTCGGGCTCAATGTCGCCAAAACCGTCAGACTCTAGATAAATAATGTATGTATTTGTACCAGAACACATATGTAATTGGCACAGACTCTCTATACATAACAAATGTACAGAGGGAAAAAATCCCCTGCTGTCATTTGAACAGAGAGAGACTGAATAACAAAAAAAAAAAAATGAAAAACTGATAAAAATTCAGAAAAATGCAGTAAAACGCATACAATCTTGTCCCTGACATCCATGGACAGCTCTTTGGTCTTGGCCAAGGTGGAGAGTTTGGAATCTGATTGATTGATGCTTCTGTGGACAGGTGTCTTTTATACAGGTAACAAACTGAGATTAGGGGCACTCCCTTTAATAGTGTACTCCTAATCTTAGCTCCTAACCCATATAAAAGACACCGGATAGACAGAAATCTTTCTGATTGAGATGGGATAAAATACTTATTTTACTAATTAAAACGCAAATGTATTTCAAAACATTTTTATATAAGTTTTTCTGAAATTGTTTGTTGCTATTCTGTCTCTCACTGTTCAAACAAACCTCCCATTAAAATGATAGACTGATCATTTCTATCTCAGTGGGCAAACAAATAAAATCAGCAAGGTATCAAATACCTTTTCCCCTCACTGTATGTGAATCAGAACACGTAATTGGCAGTCCATACCATCATGTATAGTTGCATGTTTATATTAGGGTTTCACCCCATGTGTGTCTTTCGGGAACAAAGCAGCATTACAGGAATTACATAGGTATTTTATTTGGGATATCACAAATAATTTCAGTGTAAACATATCAGCAGTGCCATTACATTAAATATCAACATATCCTAGTGCTATTGGTCCTTAATGATTCAAGATGACCTTCTGTGTCAACATGAGAAGTGCCGTTTACCTGCCATTGGAAACCGATCGCTAGGAGTTAAGAATGTATTCACAGTAAATAGAGTGGATGTTTGCTAGGGCATTGTGGTCATGGAATTTGGGAAGAAGTTTCGGAAACCGATTTTCAGTCCCACGGTTACGACTTCAATTCCAGTGACAGGTGAGACTTTTTTTGTTGGTGAATTTTGATGTTTAAACAGGCATATTTCAGGTTTTGTAACCTTACACTTAACCTTCATCCTAACCCTAACCTCAGCACTGTGATGCCTAATCTTAACCTAACACCTGTTTTGCCAAGCAAAACCATAACTCTAAGTTAACCTTAACTGTTAACTGTAAATGTTACTGGTAACGAGGCATTTTTCATTTTGAATCAATTATATTAACGACCAACAATAGCATAATGTTAAGGAACTCAGTAATAGTGAGTCATTATAGACCAACAGCTTTCGGATGTGTTGATAGTGAATGCAGTTGCACTGATTCATGTTCACACCAAATCTAGTCACCGCTTATAAAATAGTTCCATACAAACATCACTCCTGAAAGGTACATTTGAACAGGAACCCCATTTTTAATCCCTTTTTTTACTCAGATTTCCAGTATACATTTTGTTAGATACCGTTTGTTTTGAGCAACCCTGTTCATTAATAGGATCATACCATATTGAAAAAGTATATGTTATATGAGTAACATATATAATAAAAAATGGAAAGTCATAAATATTCTCCCCCTTTGCTTTGACTCATTTGAAAATCTGTGGTGAAGCCAATTGACATCAGATGTAACATAATTAGCTGAAATGAATCCACCTGTGTACACTTAGAATGTCAGATGATTTTAAATTAAATACACCAGTTTCTAAAACTCCCCAGAGTATATGGCAGAAACCATATCAAAAGTCCACAACAAGAGAAAAGTCTAGGAAATAGTTTGGAAATGCACCCGTCAGGGTCTAAGGGTTTGATGGATGGAGTAAAATGCATGTGAAGTATTGGAGAAATACTGTGGTGGTAACTCAGCAAAACAATTATCCTAAACACATAACAAATAACCAATAAACACTAAGGGTGAATACTAGGCCAACTAACATTGGGTCTATACCAAAACCCATTCTGCTGGTGGCTAAATATTTGTATGATAATTTTAATTTAAATCAATTGTTTTATTTGGTGCTTCAAAAACCTGAGACGTCTGACAATAGGATCCACTCCAGAAACCTGGAGGAGCCTGAGGAAGGGTATTATAAAATGTATTGGAAATAGTTTTCCCTGGTGTCTTTTTAACTTCCACATCTACTTGTGAGGATGAACTCAAGCCCCCTGGACACGCAGTTGATTTTTTTAATCTTTCCATTTCGATATGACATACACACATAATCTTCCCAGTACCCTGAGAACAACACAAACAGACAGTAAATTAAATCAATTCAATGTCTCCTCTCTGGGCCTGTGTGTGACTTCATTAGCATTACTGCTACAGATGTGGCAGGACTAAATGTGATTTATGACAGACAGGGCCCAAGCAAACTACAAGCAGATTTGTTGGGTGGAATTGGCTTCATGTTATGACATTGGAAACACTTAAAGCAGTTGCCTAGTCAACTTCAACAACATCTTTCAAAGGTGAATAAGAAATAAATTCACTCCAGCTTGGCATGATGTTATACCTATTTTAGCAATTACAACATATCAGGGACTCAGATGGCATTAAAGAACAAGTTGTAATTGACTCCTAACAAAATAATCTTACCACTATGTTATGGAAATGAAGCAAAGGGGATCTAATAAATTGGACATCTTAATTAAGCAACCTGCAGCATCAAAAGACAAATGACAGAGGACAGTACTATTCTGGGTGTGTTTTAAGCATAAGTGATATATGCGGACGCTTAGGTCCCCTGGCAGCTAGGCCGTCTACTGCTAGGGGACAGAGGGGGCCCAAATGTTGCTTAGGATCCCCAAAAGGTTGAAGGGGCATTGGCAATATACTCTCCACTTGCAGACCTGGTATGAAAAAGGCTTGGCAGCACATTTAAGAATATTTTGTTTCCTGTGCTCTCTACAGCTTAAATCAGCTAGCGGACAGGAATACATGTTGTGGATGAAAACAGACACACTCTGTTTTCATCCCCTTTGACTTTTCCACCTTTTGTTTTACAGAAAGTAACACATCAAAATGGATGTAATCATATATTTTTGCCCCTGATCAACACAAAAACGTCCATAATGTCAAAGTTAAATATAAAATCTGAACATTGTATTAAATGAAAACATTCACCTCTTTTGTTATGACATACCAGAATGAGCTGGGGGGCAAACAATTGTCTTAAAAGTCATATTATTAGATTAATGTAGACCATCTGTGTGTAGTCAATGTGTTTCTAATGATTTCAGGTTAAAACATATAGGTCCCACAGTTGTTAAGTTGTTTACACTACAGTACAAGGGGGATTTCCAAGCCACTGGGCATTACATCTTGTTGCTTGCTCTTTGGGGTATCAGGCTGGGTGACTTTAAAAGCACTTTGTGACAACAGCTGAGATAAAAAAGGGCTTTATAGAAAATTGGATTGATTGATTGGTTTAGTCCAATTCCTATCAAAATGACATTATGAAGACAGCAGCGGTTTGCATTGGGGGCAAAACGATCTATTTGGATGTCATCAGACCATACAATCATCTTCCACTTGATCACAGTCTCCCACATGCCTTCTGGCAAACTCTAGCTGAGATCTGATGCAAATGTTTGCCACTCTCCCATTAAGGCCACTTTTGTGAAGCACTCAGGTAATTGCATGCATATTGTCTCTCAGCTCATCTGTAGAAGACTGTAGACACTTTATAGTTGCTACAGCCCTCTTCTTGGCCTTTCCTGACTAGTGCCTTTTTTGTCTGGATACTCAGTTTTGAGGACAGATTCACAGTATATTTTCATGAAAGCATTTACAGTGCAGTCCAAGTAATTGGACAATGACACACGTTTTGTTGTTTTGGCATTATACCACATCACACTGGCTGAAGTGTGGGGAATATGTATAAAAAGGGCCATATTTCAATATGGTACAGTTTAAAGATGTAAATACCCTTTCGCTTTTTGCCCTTTAACTTTTAAGGATTTCTTTTCAGATCCAATGTGCTGGAGTACAGAGAAAAATGACATTTGTGTCACTGTCCAAATACGTATGGGCTAAACTGCATGTAGTGAATTTGGAGCTGTTTCCCCACTACTAACACGAAACGATGAGCAATGACCACTCTGTGAGCCAACATGGGTTTTGCTGACCACTTAACCCTGCTAACATCCTCTCAACTGATCAGAGCACTCAAATGCTTTGAAACAAAAAACATCCAAAGCATCAATCAAATACTCAGACAGACGTACTTACAAATGATTAACGATCATATTATAAGAGGAATCAAGAGGCTCTATCAAGTATCAACTCATCTTTCATTTACAAACTAGAAGTTAGGTACATCTGGCTAGCAGCTGTTGCCAGCCCATCCCAGACTCTGTCAGAGGTCAGTGGGTTAGAAGCCTTTTATAGAGACATCCATTCTGGAGGGTCTGTAGAAAATAAATCCATAGGCCATATAGAGCCCACCCCACCCCTCCACACTTACTGGAGAACAATGTCCCCAAATCCCACCCCATCTTTCTTGAAAAAATACATTCCAAATGATTAGTTGTGCCTTCCCATGGGACAGAGAGGGATAAGGAGGGGGTTTAATTCAATTATCCCCCCAGCCCAGTATCAGAGCTATGCTGTGAAGGGAATCGGACATATCCATCTTGCTAGGGCATAGTGGATGTGTGGATCTAGTGTACACATGAAACAACCGGCACCAATGTCACTGAGCAGTAAAGCCACTCTGACATACTATAGATCCCCCAGGCTGTAAATGCATGCTTTGAAAAACTCTGTTCTGCCAATCCCGACAACCCAGGCCTGAGCCTGGTGCACTGACTGAATGTCTTGTGAATGTGCAGAGATCGCATGCTATGCTGGTCAAAGCACAGAGTAAACTACCATGGTTCCTTTGTTGTCCCATGACAAGACGAGGCAGACATGTATATTGTAAGCCTGCATCAAAGCTAGAGTCCTCCATGTGTTGGTAGTAGAGCTCGAACTCCCTTTTTCTCTTACTGCACAGCAATTCCTTTCAGAAGCCCCCACTGCTCTACTCCCTCTGTCCCTCCTTCCTGCAGGGAATTCATACTGCTCTGCAGTGCCTCTCTGCATGATGCACCTACAATTTATTACAGTATTTTTCCAGGCCCAGATTAATTAAATCAAACTGTAAATGTAATGTATGTTTCCCCAGTATGCGGTGAGACCACTCAGAGGCCAGCTAGATCACAAATACATGTCAGCGATCCCGAAAGTCATAAAGTAACAGAATCAATCATCTCACATGTGAATTGACATGAGTGCAATAGATTGTACTGCCTTGTGATTATTTATTTACTTTTAAAACCATTGAGTACAGCTAATGAATGAGAAACCAGATATGGAGATATAGTAATAACCTTCCACAAGCCTATCAACAAATGAGCTCTTCTACCAGAGCAATGTCATAATTTAACAGAGCCATGGTCAAAGTAATGCTCATATCATTAACCTGTGACTGCCGCTTACTAGTTTATGGACTGGCCAACGCTGAATAGCAGCCATCTCCTGCATATGGCAGACAATAGCCTGTCCACCATGGTTGACCCACCAACCACCATGTATTGTGAATGTCCATCTCACATCTGTGGAAAATTAAACCAGACCAAACTGCAAAGACTTGCAGCAAATAAAGGTGATCAAGGAAGTAAAAGTTAACACAATTTAACAGCAAATGGATACACCGTTTTTCTATTTAGGTAGTCTGTTGGTTATTATAAATAAGACATTGTTTTCTGGAGGAAATCCTCCAGTGCATTGCTGGCTTTACTGTGCATGAGAGAGGTCAAGTTTCTTTATAGAAGAGACCTTATTCAATTGCAAAAAATTAATAAAACAATGCAGCAGCATGTGTACTGATCAAGACTTCATTACACAGGCTTTAAGGGACAGATTCAGCCATCTGTTGCCTGTTACTTTTAAAGTATATTTTATGATTATTCCAATAATCTTGAACATGCATCCCAATATAAGACACACTGCTTTGAAGATATGTACCAAGTGGGTCCCTCATGTCCTCTAGAACTAGCCTTTAAACTATCCAAAAGGCTAGAACAGAGGCATGCAGAAGCAGTCTTACGATCTTTATGTGGATTAGACTGCCTGAGAACATGAGGATGGACATTTTTATATGGGATCTTAAAACAGCTTTTAGCTTTTCTTGTCCCTAAGGTGCTGTCATACATTTAGAACTTTAAGTTTATCATTTTATCAAGCTATGTTTGCCTTCTGGTCTTTTCAACACATGTAGTGTCTAATGGTGGAGAATTCAGCACTAGACACTACATTGGATATTTATTTCAGTCTCGACTATTAAGACAGATTGGAGGTGTATCAGTCATGATCATGCACCACAGAAACATTTTAGAAATGTTGTGTCAGGAAAGTTCAACCAATTACATAATTTGAACAAGCCTTCTATCTGATATGAAAACAAGCTATGGGCATGCTTTGTGGCAATTGTTGTGCCCCAATCTAGTGGCCAGAACGTAGTATGAATGTCCTTGTTGAATCGAGCCATAGGAATCAACAATTTTAGGCACGATAACCAGGTTGACAAATCTATGGCTTTGTAATGACTTCAGTCTGAAGGGAGCCCTACCTCCTCGTCAAATCGTCTTCTTACTCTCAAAGATGTACTTTTCAAAACGTGAGTTGTATTCGTTTTTACAGTTCTCCAGAGTTTTTAAGATACCTAGTCCTTATCTAAAACAATGACTGCTCATGACGACTGAAAAGCACTTTGAAATAGCGATGGATCGGGGATGTTGTAGTTTGTTTACAATCAGAAAATGTACATGGTCCAGTTTTATTAGAAATGTTCACATTTGAGTAGTAAGGGAAAGCAGTTCAATTAGGGATGCAAGGTATGTTATTGAACTGTTCGGTACACACCCTAGGGTTCAATACACTCACATAACATGCTTATTGCGCTGCAGAATATACTCACATTCTAGATTCAGATCCACAGAACCAGACGCATAGCTGATTAACAGGTAAGGCATACATCTGCTTGTGGCCCCAGGCCGTTAAGGGGCTCCTGAGGTCTGACATACTTTACTCCACAACAATGTCTCATAATGTGGCAATCGCAGTGACTGCCAACAAACAATGGATGATTTGAAATGAAGTCTCGGTAGGAAACTTCCATAAAGGTGACCCACAGGGTATCTGCGGTTTTCATCAAGATAAACTCAAGACTTAAGACCTTTTAAATGCCACGACAAATTCAATTTAAGACCAATTTCACAACAACACCCTATGCAAAAAATACATAAGGACACCAACTCAACTGAAGCACTGCTGACAATAACGTTTCTGGCTGTATTTTGCAGAACAGTCATCTTTGATAGGACCAAACAAAACAAAACAGAGAAATGCTGGGTGTTTGTTGGAAGCTTTTCACAGCGATTTTGTTGTTTTTGTGTTTCTTTCACTTCCAGTGGGATTCCACAGATTTAATTCCCATGAATGTGCCAGGTTTGAAAGACTTCTTGCAAAAAACACATTTGGCTTTGTTTTCTTTCCACTCAACAGATTTCAGCCACGAAGCAAAGTTGCTGTTGTCCAACAACTTATGATTAAATTTGCACCGCGGGATGTTTAACAGCCAATATCCACTATGTAGCTGGCAATATTAGCTAGCGTGGTACTAACTGGCTATCAAGCCCATGAACAACAGTGTATGGAGAAAAGCAACCGACTGTCACGAGTGTCTTGCTAAGATTTTACTTTCCGACTGAAATTATGGTCTCTCACTGTATGCATCCAGAGCTAAAATGCGTTCAGAGAGAAGCAAATTTGAAGAGGCATGTCTTTCAAATCCGCTGTTCGGGAACATTTTGGATTCAGCCTTCAATACGATGACGTGGGTAAAAGGCGCTAAACAAAGTACAGTCTGCAAGCATTCCTATGCCACTGTCCTCGAATAGAGTGGAAACACTTCTAACACGATGACGTAATTCATACCGAAACCATACGGTTATCGTTCCCCACAAACCGGGATACGTACTAGACCTTGAGCTACACTGTACCGTGCATCCATAAGTTCGATGCAACATTTATGTCTGTTAATACTAATGTATTTGATTTGATGGTTCCCGACAGATTGTCAGCATCTCTACAAAGGAATTAGACTTTATCGCACCATGTCCGCTGATGCAATATTTGCAAGCATTTCTCAGGGTGGAAATCTACAGTAAGTCAAAGATTGGTTGTTGAATGGCCCTTCACCTAAATTGTTATGTAATAATTAATTATGAATTAATTTATTTTAAATATTTTTTTATTATACATTTTATTCACATATATATTTACTTGTACGTCATTATTTATTTAATTATATACTTAATCATTAATCATTTGTTTGTCTTGTGTATACATTGCAGTGCAAATGCAATAGTGGGTGGGACTTGGTATGATTGAGCTGTTCTAAAATCTAATGGGAGAAAACATTTTGGATGGCAGACTTTTGGGTTATTTCTAAATAGCCTTGAAGCATCTGTGGCATGCCAGCCATGACCCCTGTCCCTCTAGCCATGCAGTAAATTCACTTGAAATGTATCTCCAAACCAGGGTCAATGCTCTTGAAATTTGAAACAGTGAATACATCTTTTTACTCAATTTTACAAGAGATATATTTTCAAGTTTTATTTTAGGGTATTTGTGTACATATTGGTTTCACCAGTCAGAAATTGTTTTGCACATGTCACAATTTCAGGCATGAAAGGTAATGGGACAGATTCATATAATATCCAAATTATGAACTCTTTGAGATAATACTGGACATATGTACTAATCTTGCATTATATCTGTCAAATGTCCCTTTAAAAAAACAGAACTGTCCACCTTTGCGGAGAAAATAATAATGCTAATAATCTTGGATCCAACCATCCTGACCTGAGAAATCACCTCGGACCTCACAAAGGGAAAATCAATGTGGACCCTAGAATATTTCGCCATTCCCTGCAAGGGATCTGCTAAGGCTACTGGGAATTTGACTGTTTCAGCGCTGGGTGTTGGCTCTTTACGTAAACCATGTGAATCTCACTTCGATTATCAGAGGCTCTGGAATAACCTGTTATGCTCCCGGGCACAAACTTGTGGAGGGACCAGCAGTTATTCTTGTAGGGTGGTCCAATACGCAGAGTCACATCAGACAAGGGGATCACCAACCGATGTGCACCTCCAGTTACTGCATGCAACTTTTCACCTGCGACTTCTCAGGGTTTTCCCCATTCTGATCCACTGGGGGGAAACCATACAGAGTGTTTGGCCATTGGTGTGTTTTGTCTGTGGCAAGCACGGCACTCCGTCTTCCCATTGAGAAGATCCACAGACAAAATTGCACACCAATGGCCAAACACTCTGTATATTTTCCCCCCAGTGGATCTGGTCAAGCTTGCAGTGGACAGAGAAAATCAGGAGGGTCTGTCATTGGTTCTTGTTGTCCCATTGGTCCCAAAAATGAAGAAGTGTTTTGGATGTTCTGGTGCAAGGACCAGTTGTTCCTAGCGCACCATCATGTTCAGAAAATGCATCCTCAACATTGTTATCTGTGGGCTTGCCTTTTACCTTTACAAGTTTAGTTAGCTTAATGTGTCCTTGCTACAGTCCTCCTAGACTAAAGTTGTGTCAGCTTCCCAGTCCTTAGCTTTTTAAGCTTTTTCCATTTTTGGCTCCCTTGTTTGCGTCTGATGTCCAACAGAGATTACAAGCCATGCTCTGCACACATATATGGATGGAAAACAAGGGTTCTGGTTTCCCTGCCAGTTCTTTGGGCCAGGCGTTGTCTAAACAACAACTGTCACATTCGGTTACCAAGGTTATCTCCTGATATTGCAGCAAAAGGCAAGAACAGCCTGTGCAAGGGAATTTTAACACCAGTCTTCTATACAGCACTGATCTTTGCCGATAAAGTAATTGATTCGAAAGCACTCACTGCAAAGCTGTGTGGTTGTTTCATCTGGCATTATTAAAATATATGCACTTACATTAGTCACTCAGGATAAGAGTTTCTATTAAATTACTAACATGTAAATGTTAGCCAGGATATTATAACGAATTGATAACTATTAGGCCTTGAAAGTAATGATTGAAGCTTCTATTTTTCGATCACTTTAATTATGCAGTGAGTGAAGGCCAGTAAAAACGGTGGCAAAAGTGCAGCCCAGAGCTGCCTAGATGTCTTGCAGTCACAGTTCACAAAAGCAAGGCGTTTACCGCTGCGGTTGGCTCCTTTGGTGTTCATTGTGCTCACAGAGTTGCCAAGCTTATGTAGGCCAGTGGGGCAACATAAAATACACAAATCAATAGTAGAAATGAAAGTTGAGGATTTAACCAATTGAATAATTTGACTGAATCTACAAATCCTTCCGGCCCTAGATAGATATGAAAACAATACAGCCTTAATAAGATCCAACATGCCTTCTTGTCATCCACCCTCTCCACAGTACCAACAAAAACTAAATGCATGCTTTACATCACCTCACTCCTCAAAATCAGCTTTTCCAATAGTTACTTGCTCTGGTAGATATCTTGCAATTACTTTTAAAGCCCACAACTACTTTGACTGTCATACATTTCCGTTCTCCGAATGACAATTACAGGGAAAAATGTCAAAAGACTACTTTACACTACTCTCCTTCAAAAGCAAACTAAAGTAGGTGGTACCCATTAAATGCACTTGCCAAGCAGCACAATATGTTTTAAGTGTGCTTTGATTAACATACAGAGTCATTTGTTTATTTCCCTTTTATACACCGATGAGCCAAAACATTTTGACCTCTCACAAGTAAAGGGAATAATGTTGATCATCTCCCAAACAGGGCACATGTCAAGGGTATGGGTAGTTTAGGTGGTAAGCGAACAATCAGTTGTTGTAGTCAATGTGCTGGATGCAGGAAAAATGGGAAAGAGTAAAGACCTTAAGGGCCACGTTTTTATGGCCAGAGCCACAGCACCTTTGAAAGGGCAAGGCTTGTGGGGTACTCCCAGTCAGCAGTGGTGACTACCTACCTACAATGATCTGAGGAACAAAAAAACACAAAACGGTGATAGAATGTTTGGTGCCCAAGATTCATAGATGTGCAAGGGCAACGAAGGCAATCCCATCTGGTTGGAACTAACTGAAGGTCTACTGTGGCAGAAGTCAAATGATGGTTACGGGAGGAACGTGACACAACACACAGAGCATCGCACCCTGCTGGGTATGGGCCTGTGTAAAAGCCGACCGATCAGTGCCCGTGTGAGCCGTTAACCTGAGAATTGATGGCACCAGGGTGCACTGTGGTATGACGACAGGCCGGTGGAAGGAGTGTGACGCTCTGGCCGATATTCTGCTGGAAAACCCTGGTTCCGGGCATTCATGCGGACATCAGTTAGTGTCATCTACATAAACATCATTGCAGACCCGGTACACCCCTTCATGGTAATGGTATAACCTGATGGCAGTGAGCTCTTTCAGCAAGATTATTCAGCCTGCCATACTGCACATATTGTTTATGAATGGTTTGAGGAACATGATATAGAGATCAAGGGGATGCCCTGGCCTCCATATTCCCCATTTCTCAATCTAACAGAGCATCTGTGAGATGTGCTGGACAGTTCCAAGTCCAATAAACAGTGGGTCGTCCTCACAACTTACTGAAATTGAATGATCTGCTGCTAATGTCTTGGTGCCAAATACCAAAGGACACCTTCAGGGGTCTTATAGAGTATATGCCTTGGCGGGTTGGCGGTGTTTTGACGAAACACCGAGGACCAACAGCATATTAGGCCATAAATGCCATCTTATTGTTTTGGCTCATTAGTGTATAGAGTTTATTGTATTTATGTCCCACAATGTTGTCCCATCTTGTTTGCCTTTGGTCACAAAGGTTGTCATTGAAGTTCTTAAATGCTCAAACAATGCAACTGAACCATGTCTGTGGTACTGATTCTCTGCCAGTCAAAAACTATAAAAGGCTAAATGTTTTTTTAGTTAACGTCCATTTTAACATAATCTAAATGCTCAGCCTCATAGACTGTGATAGTGTGATGTTGCCAAATTGATAGAGCGAATGTAGGATGTGGAGATAGAGGGATGAATAAAAGAGTGAAGGATTAACCCATTGTGGGGTTTCCAATAATGCTTTATCCATGAACCCAACTGACACAATTAGACGGAGAACAAAACAGTGCATAACACATGGTTGAAGGTAGACCCAAGCAGCCAACTAGATCCTCAGTGTACTAGGCTGTAAGACCAAAGTTGTACACAATGGACAAGGTAACACATGCTCTTTTGTAAGGGAAGAAAGAACACTACTACGTTTGTACAGCTGTGAACACCAGTGCTGCAGTGACAGCAACAAATAAATATAAGACAATCATGTCAAAAGATGATTTCTTAAAGTTTCTGATGGCACATCTTTCAAATTAGTGTAATACATGTTTTATGTATTGTATGTGGATGAAAAGCATTGCTTATAAATCATTACAAGGTCTTGTCAACTTGTTAGAGATCAAAGCTACTGATGTGACTTTAGATCTCATCTTCTCTTGTGGATAACCTGAGAAGGGCTTTGACCTTAAGGCAAGGTCACTGTTGATGCGCTAAATGCACAGGACTAAAGTAAAGTGGTGAGAAGCGGGAGCGGGAGCCTGGAGGTATTGCTGGGTCAGCAGCACGGTGAGTAGCACACTGCAGAGGATCTTAGCAGAGGACAGCGGTATTTTCAATGGTGCTCTTTAAGCAGGAGAGTTGTCTCTAGCAGATAGCTATTCTGACTGCTGCCCTGTACCATGGGCCTGATGCGGAGGAAGTTACTGACCTTGGTCTGAATGCATTGGCTTGAAAAGCTTTGCTAGCTAAATAACAAACTACAGTTCAACAACTGTATGTGTTGATTCATTTGTTGAGGTAATTCCACCCTAGCGCCCTGTTCCCCCAGCTCTTGGCCTTATCTGTTGTAGAAGTAGAACTTCATCCAGGTAGCACTGATTAAGATCTTTTCTATGTCTTTCCTCTTGTTTGGTCACCATTTTGGAAAATGATTCAAGTGTGCAGGGCATTTTGTACGGAATAAACATTTATAGAAGGTTGACCCTTAGTTTGTTTTTACTTCGTTTTAGGGTCAGTGGGATTTGTTACACAAATAATTGTACAAAAGAAGCAAGAATGGGCGTTCCGCACTAAATTACAAACTCTATGACAACTTAATGTATTGAAGGGCAAATTATGTGAAAATAAAATAATGAATGTTTTGTTGAATTTCACAAATTATGTACTTATGTACTGATCACATTTTTTATGTTTAGTCGTGGTTGACCTTTAAGTATGTATGGATATTGCTAACAGTTGTATGTACAACATTAGCTGAGTTGTGATGAAAATCCCCTTCACATTATAGATCAAGTAATTAAATAAAATAGCAAATAAATAAAACATTAAATATGCATACACATTTTGGGGGGATTTTTTTGTGTGAATCTTCTCTTTCTTCTCGACACAGCTCCACAGGGTTAAGTGTAAATGTCCTTTTTTTATATTAGCTTGGTCAGAAATGTGTTTATGCAGGAAAAAAACACAAACTCATATTCAAAGTTACCTATAATGCTTAAATGGATTTGTGAATTTAGTTTCTAAAACCAATATCCCCTTTCTCTTATCGTTCCCAATAAATGGAGTTGGTAAAAGGAATGCAAATAATCAAGATTAGGTTCTGACATGCAGGCATATGCTAATTTGTAGCAATCAACTAGACATATTACATTGCTTCACAGTATACAACCTACAAAAATATTTGATAAACACTTCCTTATATGCACTTTCTAATTCTACTGTTTTTAAATAGTCATTGTTATTGTTATTGTTAATTACTATTTATCCATCAGCCATAGGCAATATTCAAGTCATAATAGCATCTACATTACATCTTGGGATGTTTGATTGTATGTATCCCCACGCTTAC
>JACXGJ010000470.1:85099-124092 GCA_016801105.1 Esox niger
TATATATATATATATATATATATATATATATATATATATATATATATATATATATTCCACCTTGTTTTTGAGACTTTATGACTTCTGTGTGGCCGTTCATGAGTTAGTGAGTAAATTCATAAGTAAATGAATGTATGAATGAGAAAATAGCAATGAATTGTTCTAACAATGCACCCCATTAAATGCCCCACAAGGTGAACTTCCACCTTATTTGGTTCAACTCCCTCAGACTATATTTAATTCAAAATGCTTAGCTCTTCCTAGGAAATTAAATCAAAAAGCCACCAGGTATAGAAATGAAACTTGCCAGATCTTTTACTCCACTGAATGGTTACGAACAATGTTGTTCCATCAATTTGTTATGAGGCCAACGAGATAAGCCACATGCATACTTAAAATGTATTTGTGAATTGGCAAAAAATGAATGAATCAAAGCCTTCTCTTCTTCTTACTATTTAAGTGGAATCGCTTTAATTTTACCTGAAAACACATACACGCATGCACACACACAGACATACGGTTGCGTTAAAAAGTTTGTATACCCTTGGAGAATTGGTAATACAGTGGATATAAAAAGTCTACACACCCCTGTTAAAATGCCAGGTTTTGTGATGTAAAAGAATGAGACAAATATAAATAATGTCAGAACTTTTTCCACCTTCAATGTGACCTATAACGTGAACAATTCAATTGAAAAACAAACTGAAATCTTTGAGGGGGAAAAATAAATAAAAAAACTCACAACGACTTGGTTGCATAAGTGTGCACACCCTTAAACTAATACCCTGTTGAAGCACCTTTTGATTTTATTACAGCTCTCAGTCTTTTTTGGTTGGAGCCAATTAGCATGGCACATCTTGACGTGGCAATATTTGCCCATTCTTCTTTGCAAAAGTGCTCCAAATCTGTCAGATTGCGAGGACATCTCCTGTGCACAGCCCTCTTCAGATCACCCCACAAATGTTCAATTGGATTCAGGTGTGGGTACTGGCTGGGCCTTTCCAAAGCATTAATGTTCTTCTGGTGAAGCCATGCTTTTGTGGATTTGGATGTGTGCTTGGGGTTGTTGTTGTACTGAAAGGTGAACTTCCTCTTCATCTTTAGCTTTCTAACGGACACGTGAAGGTTTTGTGCCAAAATTTGGAACTGTTCATAATTCTCTCCAACCTGACTCATGACGTAGTTCCAGATGAAAAGAAACAGTCCCAAAGTATGATGCTGCCACCACCATGCTTCACTGTGGATATGGTGTTCTTTGGGTGATGTGCAGTGTTGTATTTGCACCAAACATACCTTTTAGAATTATGGCCAAAAGGTTCAACCTTGGTTTCATCTGAGAGTTGAACATCATCAGAACAGGAAGCTAACACATCAGACCATAACACATTTTCCCATGTGCTTTTGGGACACTTGATGTTAGTTTTTGCAAAGGCTTGGATGTTGTTCTTTGTAAAAAAAAAAAAAGCTTCCGTCTTGCCACCCTACCCAATAGCCCATTCATATGAAGAATACGGGAGATTGTTGTCACATGCAGCATACAGCCAGTACACGCCAGAAATTCCTGAAGCTCCTTTAATGTTGCTGTAGGCCTCTTGAAGGCCTCCCTGACCTGTTTTCTTCTCATCTTTTCAGCAATTTTGGAAAGAGGTCCAGTTCTTGGTAATGTCTCTGTTGTGCTGTATTTTCTCCACTTGATGATGACTGTCTTCACTGTGTTCCATGGTATATCTAATGCTTTGGAAATAATTTTGTCCCCTTCTCTTGACTGATATTTTTCAACAATGAGATCCCTCTGATGCTTTGGAAGCTCTCTGCGGACCATGTCTTTTGCCCTGATATGCAACTAAGAAAATGGCAGGATGATCCTACTAGAACATCTGAACTTTATTTGTGATTAATCAGAGTCACTTTATATGATGGCAGGTGTGTAATGACTTCTATTTAACATGAGTTTGAATGTGATTAATTAAGAGTGGTTAATTCTGAAAACAGCCACATCCCCGGTTATAAGAGGGTGTGCACACTTATGCAACCAGATTATTGTAAGGTTTTTCTTTTCATTTTTCCCTCTCGAAGATTTTAGTTTGTTTTTCAATAGAATTTTTCACATTATACGTCACATTTAACATCACTTTTACATCACAAAAACCTGGCATTTTAACAAGGGTGTGTAGACTTTTTATATCCACTGTATATGTACCATTTGTAAAGACAACATGAGTGAGCAGGCATAACACATTTTATTTCTTATGGGATTCATAGATCAGAAAATGTTAAATTCATGTTCCCTAACCCTTAACCTTTAATCTATTAACCTACAAGTAATATGGATGCCTAAACAGAACCTAGCCCTAACACCAAACTTCTAATGCTTATAAATCTAAAAGTAACTCCAATTCCAACACTAACCCCTAGTGTAAGTACTCGCCTAACCTAAGGTGGAAGTAGCCCTTTTCCAAGTTAGGTTTAACCTTTACCTGTTGTTAGACATGGATCACACACACACCTATCCAATCACCAGCCAACCCAACAACCACATGGACAACAACATAAATCAACTTCTCTTCACACCCAAGCCTTTCACTGCCACTGAACAGTACGCATTGTTAATCCATTCTTAACCCATGCACCATACTAGAAACACTGTACATATGGCTGAACCAAAGCATAAGATTAAGGAAGAACAGGATATGTTGTAAGAGTTATGAAGAATTTACAAAAGACTAAAATGCAGAGTGAGAACCACTGCAGCACAAAATAGCAGAGTGTGTTGCAGTTTCCAACTCCCACACACTAATCATCATGAATTAACATGGTTCAACAATCAGAATCTCCAATGACCCTAAATCCTTCACTTCCAGAATCCTACAAAACCCCTTACTTCCCAACCCCCTGACTAAACATATCCTGGGGAATTCCGTGTAGGAATGTTATGCTAGTGACGGAGCAACAGCAACAGCTGGGAGGAAAACCACATTCTAGCAGATGACAGGAAAACATGGGTCTTATGTAACTGTAAACTAGGATTGTCATATTCACTTGCGCTGTACAGTAGATCGATCTACTGTTTATAATAAAACCTTGACTGAATGACCTTCTGCACTAAATTCTGTGTCTTTGGACTACTTCTTTGCAGATGAACAAATGATATGGCCATCTCCACATGGTTGACCTAAACATCCCCAAATATATATATATTTATATTTTGAGGCAATGGAGTAATTTATTTACATTTGTTAAAACCTTTTGATTGTGAGTGATGAAGAGTAAGTAACACAGTTAATCAGACTCAGAGTCATTAGTGCCTGCTTATTTAAACACATGCCACAAAATGCCTTAATTTGCCAAAATGGAAAGTCATTCTAAAAAATACACTAATCCTACATATTTTGTAATTTACACACTTAGAATGGGGAACTTGTAATCCAGCAAATGCAATGAATGTACAATCCATTATCATGAAAGCTGAAGTTTAATTACTTTAACTACTGCAGATAAGGATGCGGTTGGGGAGAGGAAGACAAGAGGTAAACTGATACAATATTCCAGTAATAAACATGTCATACTGTACTGTAAACATGCCATACTGTACTGTACTGACCAGAGTTTCGGTTTCAGTGTGTATTGATCAAATAGGTAATTCTGAGGAACCTACACGTCCCATTAGTAACTACTGCACTCCTTGTTCCACCTTGCCATTGCCATGGTCTTTCTATCTATCTCAGCATTTAAACATATATATGGTTGCTCATTGATTACTGGGAATAACACTTATATTTTCAATGACAACATATGGAGCCACAGAAAGATCATTAGAATTATCAACATGGGCAAAGGAAACATTTACCTATTCGTTTGGTTAAGTTGTTGAAAAACGTTTAGATGTTCTTTGTTAGGAATTGCAATATTTGCCTTATCTGCATTATCATTGCGATTCAGGCACATTATTGAAGAAATGTTCAAGACTGAAGAAAGGCCAGACTCGCATGACATGGAGTACATTTAGTGGAATGTAAACTGAAGATACTGGTACTGTAGCAAGTTCTGAGTGCCTCATAAATATAATCTCATGACACACACATGATAGAAATATACAGACCTCACTTGTTTATTATGAAAGCCAGTTCTACTAATGTTGACAAAAGAAATAAAAGACTGAGTTGTTTAGATGCTGGCTGACTTTTAGCTAGTTATTCCTGGCAACACGTGTTTGTAAATTAAATGTATAACTGAGCACTGAAAACTTTCCTTGGGATTAGAGCTGTGTAAATCACAGTGTTGAGACACGTATCATAATGTTACAATAATACATTTGAAATATGTATAAGTTATAATTAATGTAGTTATTAATTACAGCTACTGTAGGCTCTTTAGAGACTGATGTAGCACACATGCTCTGTACTGTAGGGTGGGGAGGTCCCATTATTGCTCTGAACATCGCCTGGCCATGGGTAAACACTAGGATGGATCATATTGATGCATGAAACTGGAACTCTGCAGACACAAACCGTGGCCTTCGCTAACATGTTGTACAAACAGTACATGACATACATTTCCTTACTCCTTGAAAGGTCACTTTGTATTTTCATTCTGATAAGGACACACATTAGGCAAAAGGGGGCAATCTTTACATTTTCCTATCAGGACATTATTTCCGACAATATTTCCAATGTATCATTTTGACAAAAGGAAATCATTAAGTTTGCACAAGTCTGCTGTATCTGTACTGAAACAATTTTTTTGTCATTCAAAGCTTGTTTTCCACTTTATTTTTAAATAACCTTTTTACTCTTTTCCCCTTCAGAGACATATAATATATGGTGAACAATATCATCAAGTTATTGCTTTTTGGTTTAAGTATTGAGCAAGTAGTTATTATATTTTGACAATAGGTAAGTGGAGAAGTTAGCCAACAACAGACACGTTTCAGAAGTCTGTTTAATTGAGTCAGTTATATTACATTTATTTTCTCAAATCTGTTCCGGTTTAAAATTACATTAACAACTCTATAGTTAAAGGATGTGGAAATCATAGGTTACATGATGGGCTGGTAAGCTGTTATGCTTATGTTGAGAATGGGATGCTCGTTTAGTCATCCTGCAACCAAACATGGTCAAATAGACTGCAGCTGGTAAAACACCCAACTTTTTACCTTTTATTACAGTGCAATTACATTATCAACATTTTTATTTTAAAGTAGGACGGAGTAGTGGTGTAGCAGCAAGCCTAATAATAGTTTTCAAACGTGATCGTGTGATTGATAGGTCTCGGACATAACCCACAATTAAAATATGGCGGCAAATTTCCCATACGACGATGGCATCATCTAGTATGGAACGTATTCTACAGTAGTCTACACGATGTCAAACCTTAATTATAATATACGACCGGTCAAGGCGACTCAATTTCGCCCATCCAAACAACATCAGAGGACTGACTGTTTTTATTGGAATGATAACGTTCAGGAAACGCGTCCAAATATAGCTATATAAGATGGCTGCTTATATCGATAATAATACAGGATATAATTAGAGGATCGTCCCATGTTAACATGTTTGAAATGTCAGGTGCAGTGAAATCAACCATCGTGCAAATTTGTGCGAACGTAACATGAAAATGACATAGCCTACTTAGCCTAAAAATACAATTAGAAATGTTTGCATGTTGAATTATCTGACATACATACATAAAAATCCATCTCTGAGTGCGAAAGTAAAACAGAACAACTGAATTCAATTTTATTATTTCAAATGCATTAGAACGCTCGTATCGAATAACGTAAAAAAGACAAATCACGCAACTGTGATGGAGCGTACATACCAACCTAAAGCCTAAGTGTTAAAAACACGTTGGAATAAAAAAACGTGAAATCCTACCTGAAATCTGTCAATCGTTGGAGCATGCGAGCTGACTTGAATGTAGTAGCCTACATACACCCACCCCCACACGCACACACACACACACACACACACACACACACACACACACACACACACACACACACACACACACACACACACACACACACACACACACACGCTCACTCACGCTCTCTCTCTTTCTGTTTCTTGCTCACTCACACACACAACCATACACTGTAAGCAGCAGCAGTGTCCTGCTTGCACCGTACCAAGCCCCTCCTCGTTCAGAGGATCCTAAACGACCTAAGAGATTAAAACATGGCAACATGGACAGATTTCTGTGCGCAGACAAAAGAAAGCGCGTCACACACTCGGACTCCATAAAGACATCCATCCAGCCTCTTTGCCTTTTCGAAAAAGCACAGCCCATTTTCCTATTGTAATATTACAGTAGACAAAATAATGTGATATTTGAGACCTCTCTGAATATAATAAAAAATCTAATAAAAATGGCAATTACTGTGCATTCGACCCCTTGAATCTCCACAAAATGCTAATTAATATCAAAATACATTTTATAAATAGTGGTAAATATTAAAACAACAATATACCTGTAACAGATACATGTATTAATTTATCCATCACTAGCATGTTTCGATTAGGAAATGCCAACTGTCCAAGTGCACTTGCGTAGTAACTAAATTTGCCCTGCATTCCTTTCATTTACTGAACTAAGACAAAGGGTCCCAATTTCAATAAACTCAACAAATCATAACAATTGCAACATAAAACTGTATTGTGATCAGATGTTTCGTATGAGAAAATCTGAATGTCATCCCAGTTCTATCTTTCTTCATACTCTTCCATTGCCGGCCACTAGGCTTTCTCTCCTTAGGGTAGTGGAAATGACAACCTTGAGATTTATACATGAGGTGCGCGAACAGTGTCTACCAAACTTCCGACAAGATGGCGAACTCAGCGCACGTTTCCAAAAGCTCGGTTGGTTTGTCCCGACTTTTAACATCACAATCCTTTCTTAAAGTTCATTAATGTCACTGTTAGTTCGAAGATCTAAACAAGAATACACCTGTCCCTATTTTTTTAGTCTGTGTAAAAAAACAAATTGCTCCGCCATACCAACTCTTTCCACGGAGGCAATGCGATCTCATTACTAATCTGTATCCTACACCGTTAATTGAGATAAGATTAGATTCAACTTTATTGTCATTGAACAAGTACACGCACAGTATAACGAAATGCAGTTAGTGTCTAACCAGAAGTGCAAATAGAAGTGGGCAGAAAACTAACAAGTATTAAGTATATGTGTATTACAAGTGGAATTTATAGATGTGCAAATGACAATTCTAAATGGCATTCTAAATGTGCAATTGAGGTCAAATGAAGGAGTAAGGTAGCATGTGCAGAGAAAGCAGCAGTGAGGTCCCGAGGTAGACATGTATATGTAATAATGCAATAATAATGTATATGTAATAATGTAATAATAGATTAATGCAGGTAACAATAGCAATTCTATGTGTTCACTGAAGGCAAATTGAAGATGCAAGGTGGCATGTGCAACTGAATGCAGGAATAGCAACAGTGAGGTTCCCAGGGTAGAAATGTACCTGTAACAACTGAAACGAACTTATAAGACTTTACAAGGCTGTGTCAGAGTCCGTCAGTACAAAGGAGTAGTGCAACAAGGTCCCTGAGAAGCATGGGAGTGGGTGTATGTAGATCATCAGGGTTATAGCAGATGGAATGTAAACATGTTCCGGAGCCTGCTAGTGGCGGGAACGAATAGACATGTTCTGCCTGCCTGATGGTAGGAGGGCAAAGAGTTTGTGGCATGGATGTGAAGAGTCCCTGATGATGCTGCGCGCCCTGTGCAGACATTGCTTGCGCTGGAGGTCAACGATGGCTGGCAGCTGGGCACCAGTGAAGTGCTGGGCGGTTTTCTTCACCCATTGCAGGGCTTTCCGGTCAGCTACCGAGCAACCGCTAAACCACACTGTGGCGCGGTTAGTCAGAATGCTCTCAATTGTGCAGTGGTAAAAGTTCACAAAGATCTTTGAGGACTGGTGGGCCTTCTTCGGCCTCCTCAAAATGTACAGTCCACCAGTTTAAGACGTTCTCTGACCGAAATTCCCACTCCAAGCAAGAAACTAAATATGTTGCTGAAGTATCCCGAATACCATACTTGCTGCAGTGAACAATCTTTCTATAATGGTGCAGGATTTTGGCTCACAACTGAAGCAATCATGATCATGAATCCAAGGGTAACTAAAACGGTGGAATTCAATGCTAAAGAAATCAAGCATAGTAAATCCAAGGTCACATGATTGTAAAAAAATATTTTCAGAATGAAAGAGTAAGTAGATTTGATAAACAAGTGATGGAGAATGAACATTATAAATGGCTTTTGAACCTCAGTCTTTGAGGACTGAAGGAAGAAAACAAAAACACCCACGAAAGGGTCACACAAATTCTGGCAAAATGTGCTCCTAAATGAGCCACAAAGATGGATTGCATTGTGGATACAGAGCATCAGCTTGGGAAAAAGGAGGGAAGTAGTCATCATGCAGTAATGCAGTTTTCCATGAGGCACTACAGGAATAAATACTCTTTGCGACTGGCAAAGAATTTTGTGATGTGTGAAGAATTTAACAAACTTCATAAAGGATCTGTCTGCAGCCAACAACAGGTACATGGCTATGGCCAGAAATCTTGCAGTAAAGAGCAGCAGGTCAATAGGCATACTATCTGGTGCAGTAGGCTATATAAATGGACAAAGAATGTATACACATTAACCACATGGCAAATTTTGGTGCAGATTGGTATCGATTAATGTTTTAAAATGCTTCTTTCATAAGGAAAGATTTTATTTTTGTATGTTCAGATGGGACGTTGCCGTTACCTTTTTGTATCAAAGCAACAGCTAATTGTTTTGTATAAAGCCAGCTACATGCAATAATTGGTGATTGTTTAATAGCTTTGGGTTAGCTTGTTTCTTTAATGATTTCATAGAATTCCAATCTTTCTTTTATATCTTTTAATACTAGAGGTCTAAGAGTCAAAATCAAACAATAGGCAACTTTTCTCTTTCGCAAAGTTAATAAAGCTCATTGTGTTCTCCTTTTAAGGGACACATTCTAAGGAATCAGATGAGAAATTTGGGTCTGGCCAGTAGGGCGATACAATGTACTTTAGTCATGATCCAGCTTGTTCTGCAGGTATAGTTATTCTTTTTATTAATTGCCCAGGGAAACTGATACCATCTTTGGTGGGGTGGAGAGGGACACTGGATTATGTGTGTCTTGTCTATTGACAACTCATTTGTCATATTAGAGAATGTATACAGGTTCATAATATAGAATCCGAATAGATTTTTGAAATCAGTGACATTATTATGAATGAAAAAAAGATACTTCAGTGAAAATATTGTTTTAGGGGGTGATTTAAATATGGTGTGTTAGACCATTCAATGTGATTGGCTACACCGTTCACCCTCTAGATTTGATAGTCACCATTAAAATACATCTCTTGCTGATTTCTGTAATTCAAATTCTCTGATGGATCCATGGCATGTGGTAAACCCCACATACTTGGGCCTGACTTGACCAGTAAATCTAGGATAAATTTTTGGTTGCACTCTGATCATTTTAGAGGTAATATATTTGATTGTTATATTTCTACAGCGCCTTTATCCGATCAGTGTCATTGGTTTGACATCGATGCCCCCTAATGTTTATCCTTGGAACAAAGATAATTGGAAAGTTTTTGCAGATTTCTTGCACTCAGATAAAGCTATGAAAAAAAGTAAGAGACCAGTGCAAAATTAGCAGTTTCACTGGCTTTACTATTCATAGGTGTTGTTTTGAAGTAAAATGAAATTTTTTGTTTTATTCTATTAAATACTTTGACAACAGTAATCCAAAATTTATTTGTAGTATTTCTTTGTTGAAAATGACAATTTGCCAATATAACCAAAAATAAGATGCATTGTTTTCAGACCTCAAATAATGCAAATTAAACAAAATAAAATATTCAACAACAAGACACTAATGTTTGAATTTAGAAAAAGTTCAGAAATCAATATTTGGTGGAATAACCCTGATTATTAATCACAGCTTTCATGTGTCTTAGCATGCTCTCCACCAGTCTGTCACATTGCTGTTGGGTGATTTTATGCCACTCATTTAAGTTGCTCTGCTTTATTTGACAGCTTGTGACCATCCATCTATCTCTTGATCAAATTCCAGAGGTTTTCAATGGGGTTCAGGTCTGGAGATTGGGCTGGCCATGACAGAGTCTTGATCTGCTGGTCCTCCATCCACACCTAAATTGGTCTGACTGTGTGGCCTGGAGCATTGTCCTACTGGAAAAAACAATTCTCAGAGTTGGGGAACCTTGTCAGAGCAGAAGGAAGCAGGTGTTCTTCCAGGATAACCTTGTACTTTGCCTGATTCATGTGTCCTTCACAAAGACAAATCTTCCCAATTCCAGCCTTGCTGAAGCATCCCCAGATCATCACTGATCATCCACCAAATTTCCCAGTGTGTGCGAGACACTGTGGCTTGTACGCCTCTCTGGGTCTCCGTCTAAACATTAAATGACCAGGTGTTGGGCAAAGGTGAAAATTTGACTTGTCAGAGAAGATGACCTTACTCCATTCCTCTACGGTCCAATCCTTATGGTCTTTTGTAAACTTTAGCCTGGCTCTTCTTTGCTAGTCATTGATGAAGGGCTTTCTTTTAGCTTTGCACAAATTCAGCCTTGCCTTAAGTGCCTGTTTGAACCGTCCTCACTGTGCACTTCACCCCAGCCATTCTTTTTGTTGGTCACTTGATGTCATCCTACGGTTGTTAAGTGACATTCGAATGAGTTGTCAGTGGACAGTTGTATTTGCTCTCTGCCAGTCTGTAGCTTTGTCGTCCCCAATGTCTGTTGCTTGACCTTGTTTTTATGAACTGCCATCTTTGAAATTTTCAGGATGGAAGCAATCAGACTCTCACTGTATGCATCTGCCTGGAAAGCCAGAATTGAATCCTTCTTTTCCTCACTCAAAGCTTTTCTTTTCAACTCTTATGTCATGCTGGATAGGCATTTTTTTATTCAAATTACCTTTGAGGTACAGATTTTGCCATCCAACTGCTCCTATTGCAAAAGGATAGTGATGACCACAGCAGTGGATTTGTTATACTTTTAGATTTGGTTCAGGTAATCACCTAATCAGTACCTCATTAAGTAAAATTAGGTGCGCCTGTGTTGGAATTTACCAGACACTGGAAGGGAATGGTTGCCATACATGTAGCAATGCTGTATTAAGAAAAATTAGGTGTGGTGTCTTACATTTTTCCAGAGCTATATTTTCTGTGTAGGAAATAATGCTATATTTTCAGAGGTTGGTCAGGAATGCCTGTCAGGAAGGTTGTCAAGTAATTTCTTATAGCAGTAAATAAAAATATATTAAATATAGGTTCAGAAACATATCAATTTATTTTGGTAAACAGGCAAATTAAGGCAATTTATTGGATTAACTCAATCTAATTAGGGAGGAAAATAAATGTTTCAACACTGATTTACTTACAGTCTGATAAATGTCAGCTTTTACAGACACTTCTGGGATTCTCTAAGAGAGCTCCTATTAAATACCTCGCTAGATGTTACTTGTAACCTGCCACGACCACATACTATGAGGCAAGGAATTATAAGGAATTTCCACAAAGCATTTGTTATGGTGGAACATTTTTTTCTCTTTGAGTGCTATGAATCATTTTGGTTTGGGGGGGAAATTATGTATTATTAAATCCTTTTACAAAAATATCAATAGTCCATTGGCCTTATCTGTAGGTGCCTCTCCACGTTTTAACATAGGACGTAGTATCAAAAAAGGATGCCTGATTGAAATGTCATAGTACATTATGGCTGCAGAAATGCTAGCACTGCTGTTAAAAATTCCAACATTGAAAAACTGACACGCTGTTATGGTTGCTCTACGAACTATAAATTACTTTTTCAAATCATCTGGTTTATGCCTAAACTGAAATAAATGTGTATTACTATCCATACCTGACTGCCCACTAATCTCTGCCCATTATACTCCCATAAAGTCTACAGTAAAGTACTTGGGTATATATGTTACTAATGATGCAAAAATCAGCGAGAATCTGAATATTGAGCATAAATTAGTGGAATGCAAAACAGAACTAAGTAGTTGGATGCAAAGAGGAATGGTTTCCTTGTTTGGACAATATTTTTTAAGATTAATTTATCCAGCAAATCTTCTCTTAGTCTCCAATAAGGCTTCAATTAAGGTCATTAACCAATTAATTGTAATTTTATTTGGAAAAGGAAGACTTGATTTATAAGTCGTATCAGTGAAAGACTTGGAAAATGGTAGTTTACAAGCTATGGACTGATTGTCTAAAAGGAATGTTGAAGATCAACTGGTTGAGGCCCTTTCTTATTAATGGTAATAGCTTCTGGTATTTTGTCATCCAGGGAGGTATTTTCACCGACTTATTTTCACTGACAAGCTTTACTGTACTGGAAGTTTATTACACAAACACAACTTTACCCCACAGAACACATCAATATGGAATAATAGATAATCGTCATCTTTAAAAATACATTCTCTATCATAATGATTGGTTGGGGAAGAACATATGGACCTGATTTGATGAAAAAACATATTCATCTTTTACTAACTAAAGAAGTATATCCTTAGAAATACAATGGAAATCAAGCATTGTGTTGAAGTAGACAATAAGAAGATTTGCACAAAATATTTCTCATTCTCCTAACCACCTAAAGCAAAAGAACTATACTTCAAAATACTTAATGAAATATATCCCTCAGGTGAATTTCTTAGAAATAGATTTAATCTATCATAGCAATTGTATTTTCTGTGATATGGATGTGGGAACAACTTATGATCTTTTCATCTACTGTATATACAATAATACCTTTTGGGGTACTATGTATGATTGGTGGGTACAAAAATATTTTCTATTATTTCCAAGAGATAATATAACTTATGGTATAATAATGGAAGATAAGATGATAGAAAGTGCCATGAAAATGTATTTAATCATAAATTTTAGTAAATATATTCTCAAACAGCTTTTGTTGTTAATCAACATGCACTAAACCAATAATTTAAATCATTAATGTTTATGAAAAACAAAAACTTTCTTAATAGAAGACTTTGACATATATTTGGACATCTAGACATTATTTATTAATTGCATTTTATTATTACATTATTATTATTGTCATTTTGTGTATACATGCCACCAATATTGTACTCCTTTCCCTGATATTTTAGAATGTTGATTATGCCTATTGTGAGTAAATTGTTGCAATAAAAATACTGTCTCTACCTGTGCCACTTTATCCAAGTTTAGAGAGTACTGTAAACTCACTCCTCAATTAGATAGAATTGTTGCAGATGGGGTTATCCAATCTGTTCAAAATGGGGGGCATGGCCAATGCATCCATCACACAAAACACTCTGCAACTGCTTCTGCAAGGGAAAGCTGCAAAGCAAGGGCTGTTTTCCCGTGGAAATTAATCAAGTTCTGTTTCTCCAAAGGGCATTGAGGCTGTAGAAATGATTGAAACATTAGCAACAGCACGTTGATGCTGTTTCACTGGTACCGTGTTACTCGGATTGTAAATTAGGCTTAGTTCAATTGCCCGTTTAGAAGAGGTGAGTGTAACAGTGTTATGAATTTACAGTAATTTCACTAAACAGCTAGCATCAAAGGCCGGTGATAGTGCTAACCGACTGGTCTGAAAGATATCTGAAAGAAGTATATATCTGAAAGATATTTGAGTAATTTAAGGTAATCTTGAGTAATTTAGTCTATATTATTTCTGCGACCCAAATTAGTAAATACATTCTTAAAGCCACATTTCAATGCGTTTCACCAAGACCTTGGCAAGAAAATTTAACTAGTTTACTTTGAGTATTTCGAGCTCCCAGTTCCTCTCAAATCCTCTTTGTTAGCCTGTATGGTGCAAAACCAAAAAAAGTGTTGGATCAACACTGCAGAAAATGTGTTGATCCAACCTGGGTCCTAATAAGCCATTGTGCTGCTGTAAGTAAAAACCAATAATTTGTTTTGCCAGGGTATGTGGCAGGACTGGGCCAGAGTAGGAACGTAGTCCTTTAGATTATTGACACTTTGGACATTTATCAGTATAATCTGCACATCACTGAAATACATCCCCTATCAATTACAGACAACTGCGACCACACACACGTGCAATCAATATAACATAGAGTCTTCATGAAATTAAACATAATGTGACTGTCTGTTTCTCAGATCTTGATAGCCCTTCAATACACTCTATGACATACTGGTTTGTTGTTTGGCACACACAAAAAACATTAAAGAGCTTATTCTGGTGAACTATGCACGAAACAAATTGCACTGCCCTAAAAATATACAATAAGGTTACCAATTTAAAATTATCAGCTGGAAAAGGGCAGAGGTTTTGGGTAGCTGATACTGTCAGTATGTAGTCAGAACAGACAGTCATGTGTGATCTTTTACACCACTCCTTCTATAAGGTACATTGTAGTGTCTCTTCAACATATCAAAGTTTAAGTATAAGTTATAAAGTAACACCCCCTTATATAGGCTGGGTAGAGTTTTCATGGACCAACATTAATCAGTGAGAGGATTCATAAGGTGCTTAATGGTAGGGGGTTTAGGTATGTTTTAAACTTGCTAATAAACCTAATCCATGGTGAAAAGACAACAATCGACAATAACATACCCGTTTTTAAACTTGGCCAATATTGTTTTTTTACATAGCTGGATACTGCCATCTGTTGGCTACAGTGTATTAACACATAGAGTGTGTGTTAACTGACAGCATTTTAATCTAGGCTAAACCCAAATGGTTCCCTCCCCTTCAGCCCACCATATGCGCATTGAAGTATACCAGAGCTCATAGAAAATAATTGAAGAAGCAGGGCTGGGCTTGACAACCATTTTCATTTGGAGTGCCAAATTCATATTTTTCTTAAAGTTTGTACTGATTTACATTATGATTTTCACATGTATGTATGTTTAAAAGTCTCCCTGACTAAACCAAGGGGGCTGTCACTTACTTCCAAGGATCTCCATCAAAATAAATCTAGGCCTACTTATTAGCATTGCATAAGGAAAGGCTGAAGAAACAACCTCTGTTACTGTATGCTGAATCCATCACAGACATCTAAAAGGCTTGTGTGGATTCTCTTTGGCAAAGAAGCATTCACTCCATCTTTCCTTACCGTGAAAACACATTGTATAGACTACTTTGAGATTTGGCGAAAGAAATATAAACTATGTACGATGTATGTATATTAAACACACACACACACAAACACGCTGTTATTTATCAAACAAAGATTCTTTAAAACACTGCATTGGTTCTTTACATTTATATTTTAGTCACTTATCCAGACTTAAATACCATAAAGATGGAATTTCTCCCTTAACTGGTACATATATATATATTCCAGAACATTACAGTATTTTTGTCCAAGACATTTTATCAACAATTACTCAGGGTATAAGGGGTGGGGGGGGTTGTCTGTCCTGTGTCGCCGTTTTATGTTGAAAATGATATGTTTTGCTCCCTATTTATAACAAAATAAGCACAACTTACCCTATAACAATTGGTCAAAAACATTTGGCTTTAAACTTATAATGTAGCTGGTAGCCCCACCAATATCTACAGTATTTGTGTGAACACACCAAGGTCACGTTTCCCCTCTTATCTTCATAAATGGAAAACCAAACACTCCAAATAAAAAATATCTACACTTTTTGAGTATTTCTGTTAGCTTATCTTTTTGAAATTTCCCCCTGCTGCACGTAGCGTTTTGTTGTAGCATGAGTGTCTCCATGGGAACAAGGGACAAAGTAGAGAGGGAGATAACTGTCTGAGCTCTGCAAGGTGTGTGAAAGTTGTCTTAGTCTCCTCCCCACCACACATACATATTAAAACAGCATGGGACTCTGTCAGTTGAGCCTGAGCCTGTTATTGGTTTAAACATTGCGTAAAGGAAATTTATGACTACCATGGTTAAGTCTGTCTATATGGCAGGTGTTGGATTTACTCACATTTCATTCACAAAAGGTAAGCTTTACCCTTTCTCAATGTTTTAAATATAAGGTTTATTTTTATCCTAATGTGTTTACATGTTTTTTATTGCCTTTCCTATTTGTGTTATCTAATAATGTTTTCAAGCCCTGTCAGGATTATGTGGGTGGTGAACATCAGTCTGTCTGTGGAGAGAATCAACATACTGCTTCTTGATCGAAAACATGTTTAGAGAGAAAACTGGAAAACATAAGAGACTTTTCCTATGTCCTAACATTATAACCCCAGACATTATCCCAGAGTTTTACGTCCCACATAAGATACCGTCTTTCCGGGAAGTGAAGGGTATGCCGGATTGCCTGACCCCCATCATCAAAGTATCCCTGTGTGAGCAAACGAGCGGGAGCCCCAAAAGTGAAGCCTCAGCACAAGAGTTCACTATTAGCCCACACACCATCCAGGTGGAGACTGTCCACGAGGGCCATAACTGCAGTGATGAGACGACTAATGCACTGTCCCTGCCCCACATTGCCAAAGCCCATACCTGCTATGGCTTTTGTACCTTGCTGGAGAGTCCACACACCAGAAGGAAAGAGTCTCTGTTCCACAACAATCCTGGCTCCTGTGGTATACCACTGCTGCTTCCCAGGAACATGTCATACACTTCCTGCAGAGTCTTCCCTTTAACCTTCCCATCTTCCTCCACTTGCTCTTTCAACATCCACTCCCTCACCCCCAGAGGTAATATCCTTCACAGAAAGAGCAACCTAGACAGTGACACCAACTCAACTGAGTCCTCCCCATTCAGCGCCCCATTCCTGAGGAGGTCCCCATCTGAGTCTGCCCTGTTGAAAACATCCAATTATAAAAGGCTTCTCTCCAGAAACACACGGAAGACTGTGGGGTCCAGAAACAACTCCCTGTTGACCAACGGCATACATGACAGCAGCCAAAATGTCATTAGGTGGACATCAGAGGGCTTTTCACCAAGCTTCAGTCTGGTTTCTGCTTCAATATTCCCAGTAAACTTGGTTCTCCACAGGGAAAGGGTGATGGGGGAGAGCTTGGTCCCTATTGGAAAGGACGGCACCCTGCGACTCTCTGCAGAATACAGTCCTGTTAATCAGAGGCTGCAGGTGCGGCTCATCAATGTTGAGGGGCTATACACTTGGACGGTGGACACTAAAAGTATCAACTGCAGTGTCAACCTCTCCCTGATGCCTGGAAAGTCCCAAAAGCAGCGTAGCACAGTCATCAGGAAGAGTCATAACCCTGTTTTTAATGAAGACTTTTTCTTTGATGCCATCTTTGAGAAGGACCTATGTCAGTGGTCCCTGAGATTTAAAGTTGTCAACAAAACTTCTACTTTGAAAATAATCGATGTTCTTGGGGATGTTGAACTTCCCCTTACAAGCATTTTTTATTCATAAGTTAGTCATTCACTCATACACTGTAAGCACTAGTTATATACTGTATCTATTAAATCACTTGAAATATTTGCTTGTATTTCTTTTTACCAGACAATCATTAACAGGGAAAAATTTAAACATATACGTGCCAATTTGAAAACTCTGCCTCTTATTTCCTCTAGCCCTGTAGGTTTCTAGTGTCCGAAGTCGAGATTCGATTTTTAGGGAAAAACAGAAAACCTACTGAACAACTCAAGGAATGGTTTAATTTAACAGTACTAGTAACTGGTGTGTAAATGTATTTTCACATGCCATTTTTCAGAAAGTTATGAATAAATTCTAAAATGAACAGAGAGTACCATCCATTTTTAAATTGAGCTGGGCCCTCTTTATGCATCGTTTCTTAAGAATTTTTTCAAAAGTTTTGAGAGGTCTAATTGTTCGAGGCACCAACACTTTGATCCAAAATCACCCTAGAAATAAGCAGTGATGTAGTCAAGTCACTAAATCTCAAGTCACTAAATCTCGAGTCAAGTCGTAAGTCCTCGACGCTCCAGTCAAATTAGCGACCCCATTTGTCAACTTCTTTTAATAATATTTTACTAACAATGGATCTGCAGAAAATAGTTATAGGCTCTCTGCAATCAGGCATTTTCGTAATGTCATTTAAACAGCTGCCCCAGCACCTTTTTCTTTCCTTTCCAAAAATGTTGAAAATGAACAAAAGCGTTGAATTTGCTGTGGTCTCTTCCTTTTAAACCTTCTGTTCCTGACTCAAAACCTTCCTTTTTGACTTTTTTGGAAGGGAAAGAAAAAGGTGCAGTGGTCACTTCATTTTTTCCGGAGTTGTACGTATATATATATATACGTATGTATATGTTTATAAATAACAACACAGGCATACCTCATTTTACTTAACATAAACTCAATCTAATCTAATGAGGCAAAGTAAAAGAACCATGGCTGTGGTCATCACTATCCTCTTGCTATAGGACCAGCGGATGGCAAAAATGGTGCAAGTAGAAGGTAATTTGAATGAAAAACTATTAATAACTATTCAGCATGACAGCATGACAGACTTGAAAAGATAAGCTTTGAATGAGGAAAAGAAGAGTTCAAATTTGGCATTACTGGCAGAGGTATACAGAGAGCGTCAGGTTGCTACCATCCTGAAAATTTCAAAGACGGCGGTTCAAAAGAACAAGGTCAAGCAAAAGACATTGGGGAAAACAAAGATACAGACTGGCAGAGGGCAAAAAACAACTGTCCAATGACCGAGATGATCGTCAACTCATTCGAATGTCGCACAAACAACCGTAGGACAATATCAAGTGACCTACAAAACGTATATTTGTATTTGATTTCAGACCAAAACCTGCATAGTATAGTAGGTGCCCTACACTTATTCTAATTGAGTCACAGTTGACATTCTGAATATCTGAGGGTGGGTAATCTCACAGAATTTGAAACTGATGCTATCTCAACAGGCTTTTTTTACTAAATTACAGCATGAGTGTGTGACATTTGGTCTCTAATTGCCTCACATGCTGTTTAAACCCCAGCCTAATTAGAGAAAATCATGCTCCCTGACAACAGAAACACACCCACAGAGTCCCTTGATTTTTCAGAGCCCCATATGCCATTATAGACAAAGGCAAGGGTGTGCTCTGCTGATACCCTAATCCTTGATCCTTAGTAGTTCTTTCCTTATTGAAAGGACAGTGTCGCTTACAGTAAGAATATCATTACCTTTGTATTAATGTGATGGTCCAGCCTTTCAGGCTTAATTAATCTAGTCAATGACGTTGATGCAACAGTCCTTGCGTGGGTCTGAAGAAGTGGAATGCTGAATCATTACATTTATAGCAGTTGTTATTTAGACTCAGTTTGGCCATCAAAGGAAATCAGGTCAAAGGGCTATGATGGCAAACATGATATGACAGAGGTACAAAAATTTTTATCAATCATCAAATAACTTATATGACTGTGAGCATGAATGTCATCAAGGTGCCTTTACACATCAATCAACTTGACGTTGTATGTTCCTTTTAGATCAGTCTTTGATCAACAATTTTGTTTTAACAATTAGCTGGGTCAAATTTAACCCCACAATTTTTTTAAATATTATAAATCATGTGTTTTACAGTTACATCTCCAAAGATTCAGATCTTTGATTATATAAATTAAACTAATAAGTCCTTTCTTCACAGATTGTGGATGACATAAACCTACGTTTGTTATATTACAGTTGTTTCCTAATTTAAAGCGTAAAGCTAGCAATTCAAATTGAGTATTTGATCGGACACAACGTGAGGGGTTCTGACTGAAACTCTACAAAGGAGAGAGGTAACATCTGTTTTCCATTATAGGAACTATAAGACTATGTGTGTGTATGTGTGTCTGTGTCATTAGACTCATGGATAGACCCATTGACACTACATTTAAGATTGTAGGATGACTGTTTAGGGGTCTGAAAACCAATGGTTTGTTATATGATTATTGACCGCCTCCTCTGAGTTATGAAATGAAAAATGGTCTTTATCCTTCGTCTGTGTGCTAATAAAGACGTTCTTCCCTGACACTCACGTTTTTTTCATTTTGTCCATGGATCAAAAGTGGAAAATATCGAACAATGGCAACATCTCCATCTTTTCCACTCTAAAGGCATTGTAACCATCCAGCTCAGTGTTTGTGTGGTTTATGTTGTTTCAGTAGAAAGTTTCAGATACCATGAAGACTGGATGTGACTGAGATACCCATATAGACTAATTATATTTAGGTGCAAGAACACAAGGCCTTTAAATGTTTTAATTATGTATTGTCAATACACGCAGGCACACCACAAACAGATTTACAATAAATTCCTGCAATTTTGCCGTTTCTCATATGTGCCTCATTAGCACACCAAGGCAGATCTTGTGAAAGGCAGAACCGTGCTTAAAAGTTTAATGGGGTACAGCAGGAACACAGAAGCCAGGTATGGGTTGCAATTTATAAATAAACAAAAGAATGCCAATGGATAACCAAACTAATTTAAAAAAATGAATGATTACTAACTTTGACCTGCAGTAACTTTAAAAACTGGGCCTAGCCAGATCATTGCTGGAGACTGTGCTGGCCATTCCATGATTTGATACCTAGCTTTCTTCAAAGTCAGTCTGACATACGTAGCCTGGAGGTATGTTTTGAGTCATATAACGGCTGTAGGATTAACCCCTGACCAACTATACGTGGATGGCACTGTGAGGGCATTGCATGGTTCTGCAAAATGCTGTGGTAGCCATTTTGGTTTAGGGTGCCCCTAACACTGTGCAAGTCACCGACTCTGGATCCAGCAAGAGCCACAGAACATCACGCTTACTCCTCCATGTTTGACAGTTGGTGTGACACAGTGAGGAATCATTCCTTTGCCTACTTGATTGCGTACATGTACCCTCCTTGATGAACCGACATAATTTACCACCTTACCGATGGCTTTCTTACTGTTATAAGAATTCTCCCCACAGTTGAAATGGATACTTGCTTACTTCAACCAGTGTAAAGCTGTTCCTGAAATTGTTGTATCTTACCACTTAGCTTTGCACCATTTCAGGTTATACATTGGACTTGAATTGCGTAAATGTCAATAAAACCTGGGAAAATTGGGGTTTTCCAAAACATGTAGTGCAGTGGTTTCGCACATGTAGTGCCAGTAATGTACCATTTATTGTCATTTTCAGTATTTCAGCAAAGTCAAGATTCCACTTCCTAACAATTGGTGGGAGACCTTTTGCTTTTAGTTTAGGTGTTTAAAACATTTCGTTTTAACAGAGAAATTAATTTGACAAAGAAATATCAGCAGATAATGAAATATTCTACATAATATTCTAAATCTAATAATTTTGTATCCATTTGAAAGGGCTGGATTTTTCTTTTGTTGAAGTAATTTTTTTACTAGAAATTATGTTTGAAACTGATTTTAGAATAAATGACTGGCAAATTATTTTGAAACTGAATTGGGGGCATATGATTTTATCCTACCATATTCTCTGCAAGTTAACATTTGCTTTAACTTTCAAATGCCACTTTATGCTCATTCAGCATTCTATTGTACCTTTTGCTTACAGCTTTTTTTATGTTGGGATATCATTACATCCTGCTAATTGTAATTGACACAAGAAAAATGCACACTGCTCATGAAACTGCTTGATGCACTTTCTATGCAAGCTTTACAAATGCAAACAAAAATATCAGACTTGACACTTAAATTAATAGAAACAGGAAAATGGCAGGCTGGACATTTCTTGTAACTTCTCCGTTGTGATCTTTACACCATTAGTGTGAGGATGCATAGACATGCCTCCTTTTTATGTTACTGGAATCAGGTACGATCTCACATTACAATCTCATATTTGTGTGGTTTAATAAACCATTTCACAAATGCTTTTAGCTTTGGTGAGCATGTAAGTATATTGTGTTGGCCTACTTTAAAACGTTTACTCTATTACTCTACCCTACTCTGTGTATTTGCATAATATTAGCATTTTTGTTTCAAACTGTATTTCTATGATTTTGTTATATTTTTTAATCCACTAATGGTCCATGTGTGATCAGCATGTTGCCTGCATGAGTATCTGTTTGGTGTTTGCTGCCCCCTCCTGGATATCATAGTGTTAAGTTGTAAAAGTCATTTTCACTTAAATTGTAGCAAAATAATTATCAAACCCTGCAGAAAAGGTTAATTCATTTTAATCCACATTAAAATGCAAAGGACCTGTTACTACAGAAAAGTTGTCATGCTGTGGCAAACTGGCTAAAATGTTAATATAAGCGTTAAACTAGAACTTGTGAATGTGACAGACAATCAGACAGTAATGTTGGCTCAGAAAAAAGCCTGCACACACCCACACATTCACACACACACACACACACACACACACACACACACACACAAACACACACACACACACACACACACACACAATCACAATTATATTACTGTAGCAGTAGTAATAACCATGTTATAATTTCACGAAAACCACATTATGACTATGATCACTGTAGATGTTTACTATGTACCTGCTATTGTCTCTATACTTTGACCCTGAATAATTATTTTGACCGGTGTAATTATTTACACATGTTTACCCACTGCAAGATGTAAAGTATCAGTAAAATGAAACAGGCTTTCACATCACAATTTTACTCATTATAGTAAAAGTACACTGCGCAAAAACCTTTCTCTCTCAGTGCTATTTCAGGACACACAAATGCCTTCTGGCAACTATCACATGAATATAGATAGTGTGCTCTGCTGTTTGAAGGGTTTTCAAGAAAAAAAAAAGCTATTACAGACGACTTGCAGTTTTTGGGTATGTCTATGTGTGCATGTGTCCAATACTTAGCGAGCGCTTTTGTTAAAGAACAAAAATGTCTATAACAGTGGTTCTTTCAGTTATTGTAGCTCCAATTAGATTTTGGTCTCATAAGATGAGAATCACTGATCTTTAATAATGTTAATATGTAATTTTACATATGCCAAATAATACATTTTTATGTACAACTGCAATTCCAAAAAAGGTCATGATGCTGTGTTAAAACACAATGCAATGATGTGCAAATAATTTAAACTCTATATTTAACATGGTACAAAGACAACGTATCAAATGTTGAAACCGGAGCTATGACGAGACATTTCATCGTTTCTTGAAACATATATGCCTCCTTGAATAAGATGTCAGCAATACATTTCAAAACAAGTTGTGACAAAAGCAACAAAGGACTGGACAATTTGTGAAATGCAAAAAAATAAACCTGGAGGAACATCTGACTATTTTGGTTCATTGGCAACAATTCAGTAATGTGATTGGGTATAAAAATGCATCCCAGAGAGGATAAGTCTTTCAAAAGTACAAGACCAAAAACAAATATTGGATGGCTGTGATCTTCGGGCCATCAGATGGCATTGCATTAAACACAGACTAGATTCTGTTGTGGACATCACTGCATGGGCCCAGAGGAGAGGGACATCCAGCATTGCATTCTGTTTTTATTTGTATATTTCACAAAACTTCCCAACTTTTTTGGAAACAGGGTTGTAAAAGCATATGACATATGCTATATTTTAAGAATTTTTTTACACAATTGTGGACACTATAGAAAATGTTTGAGTGTTATCTAGTCAAATATTTTGGTTTTAGTTTGGGAAGAGGAAGCCAGGGGACCCCTCTTATGATCTTTTAATCTGAACACAGTATCTGGACTAAAGTGAATAACATTAATGGGGTTAAAAACACGGGTGAATGGTCATTGGTTGAGCTGTAACTCTAAAGAAAATTTGTGACAAAAGTAAGTGATAGAATAATTAATTTAATTGAAATGCATAAACAAGGAAAAAGGTACAAAATAATATCCATGTAGTTGAATATCCCAGTGAGCACAGTTGAATCGATAACCGAGAACTGGAATGTGCATCACACCTCACAGGCATAGCCAAGGAAAGAGTGATAAAAGTCAGCGGTCAAAGAAGGAGACTTCTGAGAGAAGCCCCAGTAAGGGTAGCAATATCTTTCAGGGAGATACAGAGTTCAGTGGCTGAGAACATCATAATGGTGTACCGATCAACCATATCAAGAGCAACCCACAATACAGTGGAGGAACACCGCCCAGAGTTGGACGGAACAGAGGATGTTCAGGCTTTGGCCTACCTAAAATACCTAGAAAATATTATATTATTGAAAATGCTTTGGACAGATAAAAAAATAATAATACATTTAAAAATCTGTAAACAGTTCTAGTTGTGTTTCAAAGTATGAAGACAATAAAAAACGTTTCTTCATAAAAATCCATAAAAATCCTTTTTAAATGTGTATAAAAGCATTCCTTCACTTTCACCACAGCAGATTACTGAGAATACTTAAAATAAATCTTTTTTGACATTCACATTTAAACAGCCAATACAACTGGGAATTTAAGTTGCCTTCTCTGGTGTACTCTCTCTCTTCTAACACCTGTCCTTCATCCTCGCCTGTGAAAGGATCACGATAGGTTTGCTATAGTCATCTAAAAGATATTACCAAAGATTAAACGCATTAAACATGGACAACATATACATATACACTGTTCATTCATTTTACTCACCTTGACATCTTTAACGCTTTCAAAGAACAAGCACGTTTCCAAACTTTTATCACCAAAACATAGAAACATCAATGCCTATTCTAATATGAAAAGTTGTGGAAAATTTGGCATTGTCACATTGAGAAATAAAATGAATATGACTTTAAAAAGTGAAATGACAGCAGAACTTGTTATTTTTTATTGTTAATGATAACATTTTGCAAATACATTTTGTAATATTTAGACAAATAATATTCCAAAATAGACAAGGCTGTTCACAGCTGTCACAGCTTGCCTCTTGATTAGTGCTTAGCATTCTAAAGGGTTAAAGTGCAACTTCAGGCAGTAGATGTGTGGGTTAAGTTACTAGGGAAGCCATGGAAACATCCCACAACCTATCTATTGATAATTATCTTCATCTTCATCCACTTACCCATTGTCGGGTCACGGGGGCAGCAGCCTCAACTGGCTCCTTTCAATGCAAAGGAGCAGCGGCTCTACTCCGAGTTCCTTGGGGATGACTGAGCTTCTCACCCTATCTCTAAGGGAGACGCCAGCCACCCTTCTGAGGAAACTCATTTCAGCCGCTTGTACCCGCGATCTAGTTTTTTCGGTCATGACCCAGCCTTCATGACCATAGGTCAGGATAGGAACAAAAATTGGCATATATATATATGTATATCGAGAGCTTTGCCTTCAGCTCTCTTTTGGTCACAACGTTGTGATAAAGCGAATGCAATACCGTTCCCGCTGCTCCGATTCTCCGGCCAATCTCCAGCTCCATTTTTCCCTCACTCGGGAACAAGACCCCGAGATACTTGAACTCCCTTACTTGGGATAAAACCTCATTCCCTACCCGGAGGTTTTCCTGATGAAACCCATGGCCTCAGATTTAGAGGTGCTAATCATCATCCCAACCGCTTCGCACTCGGCTGCGAACCGGTCCAGTGAGTGCTGGAGGTCACAGACCGATGATGCCATCAGGACCACATCATCTGCAAAAAGCAGCAATGAGATCCCCAGCCCACCGAACTGTAAACCCTCCCCACCACGACTGTGCCTTGATATCCTGTCCATAAACATTACAAACAGGATTGATGACAAAGCGCAGCCCTTACGGAGGCCAACCCCCACCTGAAACAAGTCCGACTAACTAACGAGAACCCGAACACAGCTCTCACTTTGGATGTACAGGGACTGGATAGCCCTAAGAAGGAACCTCCTCAACCCATACTCCCGCAGCACCTCCCACAGTATCTCCCGAGGGACCCGGTCATATGTCTTCTCCAGATCCACAAAACACATGTAGACCGGATGGGCATATTCCCAGGCCCCCTCCAGGATCCTTGCAATAGAAAAGAGCTGGTTGGTTGTTCCACGGAATCCGCATTGTTCCTCTTCAATCTGAGGTTCGACAATCTGCCGAAATCTCCTTTCCAACACCTTTGAGTAGACTTTCCCCAGGAGGCTGAGTAGTGTGATACCTCTATAATTGGTACACAACCTATGATCCCCCTTTTTGAACAGGGGAACCACCACCCCAGTCTGCCACTCTTTAGGCACTTTCCCCGACTCCCAAGCAATGTTGAAGATGCGTGTCATCCAAGACATCCCCTCCACATCCAAAGCTTTCAACATTTCTGGACGAATCTTATCAATCCCTGGAGCTTTGCCATTGTGCAGCTGTTTGACTACCTCAGTAACTTCTGCCAAGGAGATTGACGATGCTTCCCCATCAGCATCCAGCTCTGCCTTTACTAAAGTCAGTTAGTGGGATTAGTGGGATTTAGGAGTTCCTCAAAGTGTTCCTTCCATCGCCCCAATACCTCCTCAGTTGAGGTCAACAGTGTTCCATCCTTACTGTACACAGCTTGGATAGTTCCCAGTTTTCCCCTCCTGAGGTGACGGACGGTTTTCCAGAAACACTTTGGGTCCACCGGTACTCTGCAACTGCCTCCGGAGACCTCCAGGATAACATATCCCGGAAGGTCTCCTTCAGTCGTACGGCTTCCCTGACCACCGGTGTCCGCTAAGATGTACGAGGGTTACCGCCCCTTGAGGCACCTAGTACTGTTAGACCACAACTCCCCGCCACAGCTTCGGCAATGGAAGCTTTGAACGTAATGGCCACCATTTTAGGTGCAAATTTGTGGTTTTCTTAAGTAGGCTGTGATGCCCGTAGGAAAACAAACCTTACCGTCAATCGCTTCATTGAAATTAGCCATTAACTGTTAAGGAAAATGTATAACCATTCGGTATCAATGAATACAAATACACAGTTTGTCTTCTTCCGCGGATATGCGGATGCTGGTTGCTTTGGGTTAAATAGCTTTCGGACGGGGGCCTCCTCCAGACGTTCCCAGTTCACCCAGACTACCTGTTTGGGCCTTCCTGGTTTGTCCAGAGTCTTTCCCCACCCCCAGACCCTACTCACCACCAGATGGTGATCGGTTGACAGCTCCGCCCCTTGCTCCAAAACATGCGGCCTCAGATCCGATGACACGATCACAAAATCGATCATCGACCTTCGGCCTAGGGTGCTCTGGTACCACGTACTCTTATGAGCATCCTTGTGTTCGAACATGATATTCGTTATAGATAATCCATGACTAGCACAGAACTCTAACAACAAACAACCACTCAAGTTCAGATCAGGGAGGCCGTTTCTCCCTATCCAGGTGTCTCCATCATTGCCCATGTGCGCATTGAAGTCCCACAGCGGAATTATGGAGTCCCCTACTGGAGCCCCGTACAGAACTCCATTCAGGGTCTCCAAGAAGGCCAAACACTCTAAAATGCTGTTTGGGGCATACGCACAAACAACAGTCAGAGTTTTCCCCAAAAAAACCCGTAGGCGTAGGGAGGCGACTCTCTCATTCATCGGGGTAAACTCCAATATAGCGGTGCTCAGCCGTGGGCTTATGAGTATCCCAACCCCTGAGCAACTCCAGAGAAGAATAGAGTCCATCCCCTATCCAGGAGTTCGGTTACAGAACTGAGACTGTGCATGGAAGAAAGCCCAACCAGATCTAACTGATAACGCTCAGCCTCCCACACAAGTTCCGGCTCCTTCCCCCACAGAGAGGTGACTTTCCACATCCCCAGAGCCAGCCCATGCCGCCTGGGCTTGGTCCGTCAAGGCCCCCGGCATTCACTATCACCCATACGGCAGCACACCCGACCCCAGTGGTTCCTCTCATGGGTGCTGGATCCATAGGATAGAGAGGGGGGTGCCATGTCACTTTTTCAGGCTATGCCGACCGGGCTCCATGGCAAACCCGGCCACCAGGCGCTCGCCGGCGAGCCCTCCTTCTGGACCTGGCTCCAGATGGGGGCCCCGGGCTTCCTCCGGGCAGGGTCACTCTTCTGCTTCCTCATTTGATCATAGGGTTTTGTTTGAACCATTCTTAGTCTGGCTCCTCAGCTGAGACCACTCTGCCATGGGAAACCCTACCAGGAGCACTAGGCCCCAGACAACACAGCCCATAGGTTCATAGGGACACACAAACTTCTCCACCACAATAAGGTGATGGTTCCCGGTGATAATTATACTAAACAAAATTATGAACGCAACACTTATGATGAGTTGAGGAGTAAGGGATTACAACTAATCTGTTACAAGTAACAACATTGAAATTAACTGTGTAAAATCACAGCTAATTTCTTCAATTTTTCACACCATTGTGTGTGGGTGTTCACGATCGTGAACGTACATTCGCTTACCTGGAGTTTCTGCAACATTTTGACAATGTTGGTGATTGGGGAGCAAAATATCAGACTACTGCAGATTTAGTGAATGTGCGAAAGGCTACGGATATCTTGATTTGTATATGCAATAATGTCACTACCCTTTTTGAGAAATCGCCATTTATAGTGTCTTGCAAAAGTATTCACCCCCCTTGGCATTTTACATGTTTTGTTGCTTCACAATCTGGAATTAACAAGGATTGTATGAGGATTTGCATCATTAAATTTACAGAACATGCCCACAACTTTGAAGATGTTTTTTTTATTGTGAAGCTAACGTCAAATAGGACAAAATAACAGAAAATGTCAATGTGCATAACTATTCACCCCCCTAATGTCAATACTTTGTAGAGCCACCTTTTGCAGCAATCACAGCTCCAAGTCGCTTTGGATAAGTCTCTATGAGCTTGCCACATCTTACCACTGGGATTTTTGCCCATTCAACCTTGCAAAACTGCTCCAGCTCCTTCAAGTTGGATGGTTTGTGCTTGTGAACAGCAATCTTTAAGTCTGACCACAGATTTTCTGTTGGATTGAGGTCTGGGCTTTGACTAGGCCATTCCAACACTTTTGTATGTTCCCCTCAAACCACTCAAGTGTTGCTTTAGCAGTGTGTTTGGGGTCATTGTCCTGCTGGAAGGTGAATCTCTGTCCTAGCCTCAAATCACGCACAGAGTGGTACAGGTTTTGCCCAAGAATATCCCTGTATTTAGCACCATCCATCTTTCTCTCAACTCTGACCAGTTTCCCAGTCCCGGCTGCTGAAAAACATCCCCACAGAATGATGCTGCCACCACCATGTTTCACTGTGGGGATGGTGTTCTTTGGGTGATGTGATGTTTTTGGTTTGTGCCAGACATAGTGTTTTCTTTGATGACTGAAAAGTTACATTTTTGTCTCATCAGACCAGAGCACCTTCCTCCATACATTTTGGGAGTCTCCCACATGCCTTTTTGCAAACTCAAAACGTGCCATTAATTTTTTTGCTGAAAGTAATGGCTTTCTTCTTCTGGAACGTATGGCTTATTGTCGTCCTATGTACAGATACTCCAGTCTCTGCTGTGGAGTTCTGCAGCTCCTCCAGGGTTACCTTCGGTCTCTGTGCTGCCTCTGATTAATGCCCTCCTTGCCCGGTCCGTGAGTTTTGGTGGGCGGACGTCTCTTGGGAGGTTTGCTGTTGTGCTATATTCTTTCCATTTGGTTATGATAGATTCGATGGTGCTCCTGGTGATCATTAAATATTTGGATGTTTTTTATAACCTAACCCTGACTTGTACTTCTCAACAACATTGTCCCTTACTTTTTTGGAGAGTTCCTTGGTCTTCATGGCAGTGTTTGGTTAGTGGTGCTTCTTGCTTAGGTGTTGCAGCCTATGTGGCCTTTCAAAAAAGGTGTATATGTGCTGACAGATTATGTGACACTTAGATTGCACACAGGTGGACATAATTTCACTAATTACTTCTGAAGGTAATTGGTTGAACCAGATTTTTATATGGGCTTCATAACAAAGGGGGTGAATACATATGCACATGCCAATTTTCATTATGTATGTATTTTTCTCATTTCACTTCTCCAATTTAGACCATTGTTTTCTGAACCCTCATATACAATTCAGATTAAAAAAACATTGAATTAAAGGCTGTAATGCAACAAAATAGGTAAAAAGCCAAGGGGGGTGAATACTTTTGCAAGGCGCTGTATATTTCAACAATGTTTTCAAACAATTAAAAACATGAATAAAACACAAATAACACAATAGGCTAATATAGCCATATATGTTGGGTTATGTTCAGATAGAAAGTCAGATTCAGAAAGATCAAGGGTTATTGGATTAATTAGAATGACTGAATATCTGACAGTCCTTTAGTGTGTAGAGATGTAGCCCAATCACATTGAGGTAGAAAACAATGGTTTAGAAACCCTTTCCAAAGGCACTGCACATAACCCATAAGGTAAAATGCAAATTCCGTTTTTGGGCAGCTATGCAATTTCTAACTTTGATTGATCCCACAGAAGGTGTTCAATCGGTTATCAGCTATTACTATTTTTTTTAAATTTCTCTTAATATGAAAGTAATGTAAAAAATGTTCAAGCAATCAAAAAGTTGTTTCTAAATTACAAACGTGGACATGGAACTTGTTACTGTAATAGATTACCTTTAAAAAGTAACCTACCCGACACTGATGGTCAGTCAGTCTGGAAAATGTCAAGACCATGTGAAGTCACACAAATCATAATGTGCTATGATAAAACAAGCTCTCATGAGGATGGCCACAGGAAAGAAATACCCAGAGTTAAGTTCATTAGACACCAGCTTCAGGAATTGGCAGTTACCTGCACTTGATATTTGCTGTCCTAATAAATCATTCAAAGAGTTCAAGTAAGAGACACATGTCAACATCAATTATTTAAAAGAGACTACATGAATCCGGCCTTTAAACTGCTAAGACAACTCTACAAAGGAGACCATTAAGAAAAGATTTGCTTGGGCCAAGAAACATGGTAAATTGATATGTAATCAGTGGAAATCAGTCCTTTGGTCTGATGAGTCCAAATGTGGTTTGGTTTCAAACTGTTCTGTTTTCATGAGAAGCAGATTGGGTGAACAGATGAATCCCACATGTATGGTTCTCAACGCGATGGATGGAGGAGGTGTGATGGAATGGGGATGCTTTACTGATGACACTATCTGTGATTTATTTAAAATTCAAGGCACATTAATGTCAACAAGCATGGCCACCTTGGCATTCTGCAGCGGTATGCCATCCCACCTGGTTTGTGCTCATTTGCTTTACAACAGTGTAAGGGCTATTTGGCCCAAAGGGAAAGATAAGGTGCCTCATCAGATGACCTTGCCTCCACCTTCACCCTCCTGAAATGGTTTGGGATGAGCTGGACTGGAGAGTGAAAGAAATGCAGCCAATAAGTACTTAGCATATGTGGGTACGCCTACAATACTATTGGAAAAGCTTTTCCAATTAAAAAAGTTGTCCATTAGCTACCGCTGGCAACATGGTAATTCACCTACCATGGAAATGTTTTGTGATTGATCCATTGGGAATCAATTCACTGAAGGTAAGCACTGATGCAGCACTAGTGCTCTTTAAGGCCTATACAGTGGGGAGAACAAGTATTTGATACACTGCTGATTTAGCAGATTTTCCAACTTACAAAGCATCTAGAGGTCTGTAAGGTTGGAGTCTATTTGATTGAGTGTGTGGACAGATGTCTTTTATACAGGTAATGAGTTCAAACAGTTGCAGTTAATACAGGTAATTAGTGGAGAACAGGAGGGCTTCTTAAAGAAAAACTAACAGGTCTGTGAGAGCCGGAATTCTTACTGGTTCGTAGGTGAATAAATACTTATGTCATGCAATAAAATGCAAATTAATTATTTAAAAATCACACAATGTGATTTTCTGGATTTTTTTTTGTTTCCGTCTCTCACAGTTGAAGTAAATAGAAAAACCTGCAAAATCATTAGTGTATCAAATACTTGTTCCCCCCGCTGTGTGTGTATCTATACATATATATATATATATATATATATATATATATATATATATATATATATATAATTTATTTTTTATTATTTTTCTTTTTTTTGCCTCTGGGGCTTTGTTGCTTCATAATAAGAATTAGGCTGCACTGAAAATCAACTGATCTCCTCATTCTTTACAAATGTCGCAGAAAAGCAACAGAAACAATATCTTTGTGGCTTCTAAGTTCTTTAACAGGGTCAGAGTCAGTGTTCTCTGCCAGAGTGAGTGCTTCACTACCTGGCTGATCTAAGGCCAGCCAATGAGCAGGTGAACAAGAAATGTTTTGGATCATTAAAACCAGAAATTTTGATTAACTGATCAAATCGGGAAGTATGGGTGAAACAACCCCAAAAAAACACTACCCCAAAATAGACCTCCCCAGGCATTGAAGCTAAGGACAAAGTGACATTGTAAAAGCCAACATCTGTGCAGAACCTTGCATTACCAAATGCCCCAAGTTTGAGCAGACTCTGCTGTCATCCTCTAAGGAGCAGCCATTTTGGATGGCTCTCCGGGCACAGATGTTGCATATTAAAAAGTAGGGCTGTTTTAGAAAGAGTTACAGCAGTGAAAGAGGGACCAGCTCTCTGAGGCTTTCACCTGTGCTGTCATCCATGGAGCCAATCCAAGAGAGGGGCCTGACTAACCGACCAAAAACAAAGTGACATTCATGATAAAGTCATCTTGCTTCCTCTTTGACCCTGAGAGGGTGTGGGTATGAAGAAAATACTTAAAATTTCAGAGGCTTTTGCTGACCACATTACCAAAAAATATACTATATGCTATTATAGCGAAATTATGTTCATGTTACTAGTATATTTGTCCACAGCTGACCCTTTCTTTGTAAATAGGATCAAGGCTTTATCCAGATCTGAGCAGTATGAACTCTGAAACACACAAAGTATCCACAAGATGGAGATATTGACTAAACTAAAAACCTTTCCACTACCTGCTTACACATGAAACACAAATGAAAGAAACACAAAGAACAAAAGCTATGAATTCATCCATATAATAACATAAAATGCATCTGTTTATGTTGTCTCTATCACTATCACAGAGTAAAAACAACATTCTTCCTACATCACAATATATTCTGTATGGATTTTGACAGAACATAGATAATTACTGATAGTTCATAAAATGGTGCACCTTGTTACAATTGTTGTTACAATGTTCTAGAATATTTGGCCACCCTGGTATTAAATATGTATTTCATGGTAGTAGAAACATTAGTGGTTATGCAATGTGGACATTTTGTAAGACAAAAGAGATAGATGTTTGTAAATGTTTGTACAAAAGGCTTTTGTGTATTGAAGATCTAGATATTATCCAGGCACTTCCATGTAATAGAAATGTTTTACAGGCCTGAATATATTACTGTTTACTGCAGGTATGGTAGGGCAAGAAAAAAACTCACATATAAAATGAAGGCTGTGGGATCCTTCAATAGTGTTTTTTTATCAAATGTTTTATGGATTATATTTAAGATCAATCACCATTCTATACATTTTTAAAACAAGAAGTGTCTTTACCTCACCTAGAGGGAGATTGGTTGGATCAAGGTATTAACATGGTAATTTACAAGTGACTTTGAGTGTTCTTTTTAGCACCCAAGTCAGGTGACCAGCAGCCTGATATTGGAAATGGCATGAATGTTGTAATTTGGGACTGACAGAATGCAATCCCTAACTAATCTATAGATGGCTCTGGGGATGTTAAGAAATGTTATACTGTTTACAGAGCCCAAAATAAATAAGCTAAATCATGCCATCATTTCTATAGAGAATGTTGTATCAAAATGCAACATATTTGACTAGTGTGTATTTTTTTATTTATTTAACGGCAAATTAGACAATGGCAGGGTGGCAAGTGGGGGCAGGATTTTTATTTTCCATATCAACTGACATGCATTGCTGCCACTTCACGCAATCAAATAATTATTATATAATAATTAATAATTATATCTTTCGGTCAAATAAATAAAACATATTTCACTCAATTAACATGCAGGGGAAAATATATCATATTGTGGCAAACTTGCCACATTCAAAGGAGTAGAAATACATGTATTTATACATATGGCCAAAATTATGTGGACACCCCTACTATTCAGAGACTAGGTATTTCAGCCACACCCACTGATCACAGGTGTATAAAATCTAGCCCATAGCCATGAAATTTACATGGGGAAACACTGTCCGTACAATGGATCATACTGAAGAGCTCAGTGACTTTAAACGTGGCACTGTCCTAGGAAGCCACCTATTCCACAAGTCAGATTATAAGTCAAATGTAAGTACTAAAATTGAAGCATCTAGGAGCAACAACAGCCCAGCCATGCACAGACCACGCAAACTCATAGAACGGGGCTTCTGAGTGCTGAAGTGTGTAGCTCCAGAAGTGCTTTGAGGCCATTCAGCACTTTTTCCAAAACCTTCAACTACTCCTAAACTCTGGTAAAACTAAGTGTATGGTTTTCAACTGATCACTACCCACACCTGCCCATCTGACTAACATCACTACGCTGGATGGGTCTGAATTAGAATACATGGACAGATACAAATACTTAGGTGTCTGGTAAGACAGTTCCCTCTCTTGTCAGCCCCACATAAACCACCTCCAAACCAAAATTGAGTCTAGGATCAGCTTCCTATTCCGCAACAGGGCCTCCTTCACTCACAATGGTGAAAATGACTATCGTACCAATTCTAGATTTCAGTGATATCATTGACAGAACTGCCTAAAACTTTTTTCCTTAAAAAAACTGGATGTGGTCTACCACAATGCCATATGTTTCGTTACCAGAGCCCCATACAATACCCACCACTGCAACGTCTACACATTAATTGGTTGGTCCTCATTACATATTCAGTGCTTAACTTACTGGTACCAACTCATTTATAAGTCCTTGCTAGGCAAAGTCCCACCATACCTACACTCACTGTGCTCAAGCAGATGCATCTCTCTGGTGTCCCCAAAAGCCCACACCTCCTTTGGCACCCACTCTTTCCAGTTCTCAGCTGCCAACGACTGGAGCGATTTACAAAGAAAACTCAAACTTGAAACTCTTGGTACCCTCACTGCCTCTTCTCCAATCGCTGTATGTGTTAACTCTCTCCCATCATTCATGCACCTTTTTGCACACTCTATTTTGCTTACTCTATTTTCTCTGTTATTCCCCCCATTGCATAGTGGCACGAGTTTTAACTGCACTGCTGTCATATTTGTTTTATGTTCTTTTGCACTATTGCATTTACTTAGGTATGCTCAAATACTCAAGTGTTATTCCCCCTACTATTTCGGCTATACAATCTTTGCTTAGCAACTGATTTACCTTGCACAAACTGTCTAGACTCTTTACTACATTCAGTATTTTTGTATCGACTCTCTATTGTATTTGTATTTTGTCATTGCCATACCACTTAGACATCACTTTGCACAAACTGTATAGACTCTTTACTATATTCAGTATTTTTATACAGACATCACCTTGCACAAACTGTATATTGACTCTACTCGATTTGTATTATATGTAGACTCTTTATCGTATTTTGTATTTTTATAATTTTTTTATCTAACGTAACTACGTTCTCCAGCACGTTTTGGCCATTGCAAATGAGAATTTGTTCTCAATTGGCTAACCTGGTTAAATAAATGTTAAATAAAATTTCAAAAATAAAGTAGCAGGTTAAACATCACCTACCATCTGTTGCATCACTCACCACAGATTTCCAAACTGCCTCTGCAAGCAACAATAGCACAAGAACTGTGCATTGGGAGCTTAACGAAATGGGTTTCTATTGCCGAGCAGCTGTATGCAAGCCTCATATCAACATGCACAATGTCGGCAGGAGTGGTGTAAAGCATGCCACCACTTGACTCTGAAGCACTGGAAACATGTTCTCTGGAGTGATGAATCCCACTTCACTATCTGGCAGTCTGGTGGACGATGCCAGGTGTGGTGGATGCCAAGATAATGCAACTTACTGAAATGCATAGCGCCTACCTTGAAATTTGGTGGAAGAGGGATAATGGTCTGGGGCTTTGTTTCAGGTTTTGGGCTATGCACCTTAGTTCCTGTGATGGATCATCTTGATGCAATGAGATACAAAGTAATTTTAGACAACTGGGTGCTTCCAACTTTGTGGGAATGGTTTGGGAAAGGCCCTTTCCTGTTCCAGCATTACTGTGCCCCTGTGCACAATCCATAAAGACATGGTTCGACAAAGACTCCATGTTAATGCCCATCGTCTTGGAATGGGATATACAACCAACATATGTCCACATACTTTTAGCCATATTGGGTATCGTAAAACCATACCATTTTGAATTTGCAAATGAGGCAAATTGAAGGAGTAAGGTAGTGAGTGCAACTGAAATGCAGGGATAGCAGCAATGAGGTTAACGAGGTAGACGTGTGTGTGTAACAATTGAAAATGAAAGTATAGTAGCAGGTGCAAGTTGGGCATGTGCAAATTAAATATAGGAATAACAGCATTGACACCTGAACTGAAAAATCATATCTGACTAGTCCAGTTGTGCAGAGGGTGGGCATAGTTAGTGATGGGAAGTCACAGAGTTCAGCAGGGTTAGAGCAGATGGAAAGAAACTGTTCCTGTGCCTGCTGGTGAGAGAACAGAGAGACCTGTATCGCCTTGCCTGATGTTAGGAGGGCAAACAGACTGTGGTATAGGTGTGAATGGTCCCGGGTGATGCTGCGTGCCCTATGCAGACACCCCTTGCACTAGAGGTCTTCAATGGCTAGGAGCTGGGCACCCGTGATATGCTGGGTGGTTTTCACCACCCGTTGCAGGGCCTTTCGGTCAGCTACAGAACAACCACCAAACCACGCTGTGGTGCAGTTGGTCAGAATGCTCTCGATTATGCAGCGCTAGAAGTTCACAAGGAACTTGGAAGACAGACGGGCCTTCTTCAGCCACCTTAAGAAGTACAGGCACTGCCACAACATTTTGACCAGGGTTGAGGTGTTGAAGGACCAGGAAAGGTCTTCAGAGATGTGGACACCAATTTGAAGCTGGATACACACTCCACCTCAGTGCCATCAATACGAACTGGTGTGGGATTGCAGCCTTTAGACTTCCTGTTATCCACAATGGGCTCCTTGGTTTTCTTTGCAATGAGAGCCAGGTTTTAATCAGCACCCCATGCCGCCAGGCACTTGACATCCTCCCTGTAGGCTGACTCGTCATTGTCAGTGATCAGGCCTAGCACCTTGGTGTTGTCTGCGAACTTGACAATATTGATGGAGCTGAGTACAGGAATGCAGTAATGGGTGAAGAGGAAGTACAGGAGGGGGCTCAACATGCATCCTTGTGGATCACCAGTGTTCAATATCAGGATGAAACTTGAATATATACTAGGTAAATAGCACACCACATAAATTTCCCATTAAGTAAAACCTCCTGATAATCTGAACTTCAAACCAGTACCATTGAGTTGAGTTCAGTGATAGAACTTCACTCCTGTTTGCCTCTGTATGTTTGACTCACACTTATGTTTGCATTTATGTATAGAAAAATAGTCAATCTTGGATGTTTTTATCAGATGCACTGACGCAAGTACTTGTCCCTGATATGTGCACGTGCTGGCGCTGCTCATCTCACACTCAACTATTTGTTGCACACTTTAAACACACACACACCCGCACACACAATAACTCACTCACTCAGCAATAACCTACTTAATTGCCTAATAGCCAGCAACTGCAGGTCACATTGATATGACACCAGTGGCTTTCCACGAGCACACTCATTTATTGTAGAAAAGTAGTACGTTTTACCCTGAAATATCTGACATGGCAACACTGAATATGTAGATTTTGTACATTTAAGATGCACGTGTATGTGTGCATGAGGGAGCAGCTACGTAATAAGCAATTCTTTTGACATACAGCTCCGTAAAAAATTAAGAGACCACTTATTTTCCAAATAAATGAAAAGGGAAGCTTTGGATTGTTAGAAGGGTTAAAATTAAGAGACCATTGAAATTGTAACACTTCTGTTCCTCGCTCCAACTTTAATTTTCAAACTTTTTGGAAAGGAAAGAAAACGTTAGTCTCTTAATATTTTGCGGAGCTGTATGTGTAGGCACAAGCATTGGTGTTTCAACACTCTCTCAAAGTGGAGGCCTTATTCCTAATAGTGCATAGGTAAGGAATGGTCCCTCAGGTGATTGGTTAGTGAGGGGGGTGTTCGGAGAAAAAAGAAAGAAATCTAATTTACTGTGGTATTAACCTGTCTGTACATTTATAATACAACATTATTTGCCATCAAAATTGAAATTCCTCATGTGATGCACATGCAAGCATTTATGCATTTCAATGGCAGAAATGGGTCATCTACATTTCCTGGTTGTAAACAAACCAAAATATCCCAAATTTCTACAAATTTTATAGCAATTTTCAATAATCAGAAGCAGTCGTTGTTTTGCCATCTCAAAAATAGTGGTGGTTTCTGATTAGATGTTTTGTGGGGTGGTGCCAAATAATGACTGAGTTCTTATCATCGGACTCAATTCTGTTGCTGAAATTAAATAAGACAAGCAAGTAGCAAATTAAATAAGACAAGCAAGAACCAAGCATGGGTTTAGCTCAAGATTTAACGACATAGATGTCAACAATGGAACATCGATCATGAAGCTACAATGCTGCATATTAAGATATGTATATACTGTTCAGAGAAAAACAATTAAGTCAGGTTGACAGAATATGCAATTACACAGATAGGTAGAACCACAACAACTATAGCTAAGCTACTACCACTGACCATAAAATTATATGCTGTAACTGAAATAGGTGGTCAAAGGAGAAACATGGGAGTGCAGTTCTTCTGACAGCTCCTCAAAATATGTTGCATGTACAGTGCATTTCTCAAAAAAAAGTTATTATCTCCTATATTCAGCGTTGGCTAACATCTTTGCTGATATTTCACTTTGCTAAAAGTTAGTAAACTATTGTGAAGCATGCAGGCACACAGATATGCTTTGTATTCCATTACAGTCACAAGCATATTGTCAGGATGTGCGGAAGACTGGAGAGATGGAGCGGACTGCGGAGTTGGTAAGTTTATATATTTTAATGTGTCTGACATAGTTCTGAGTAGAAACAATAACACACAAAGACAATGGGAGCAGAGGGAACATATATACTGAGGGGAATGACTAAATGATGATCAGGTGCGCTAAACGGGACAACAGGTGCAATGAGT